>NDGM011085295.1:0-15056 GCA_002564305.1 Octomys mimax | reverse complement strand
GAAGAAGAAGAAGAAGAAGAAGAAGAAGAAGAAGAAGAAGAAGAAGACTGCGAGTGTTTCCAGAAGGTTTCTTGCAGCATTTTGAGAAATAGTCTGTGCATCAAGACTATACAAACTACCCTCCACCATCACCACTTTTCCCCACAAATGTGGAAATATATGCTATCTTGCATTTTATTTTAAAAACCAATAATGAATTTGGGATGTCAATTAGTATCAGTACATTAAAAAGTATAAAATTCTTCTTTGTACTGCTGGACTATATTTAAATTCTATAACAAGTTTTGTACTGAGTACCCTGATAACTGCTAATTTTTTTGTCCTTTGTTATTTCAAAATGAAACATTCTGATGAATAACCTTGTCCAAACAGTGGTCTCTGGATATGAGTCCTTTGAACTATATACCACTCCAATACCCTTACTTGTTGATATATAAATGCTAAGAAATTATGGACTATTTTCTGGCTCAAAGGTCAAGCTATGGATATAGTGCTGTGGTTTTTAAATTTTTCTAACTGGGTCATGAGAGTCTTGTCAAAGGTAGACATCAGTCAGTTACTCTGTAGAACAGTCCAGCACCAGTGAGAGCAAAGTTAGGTTTGGGTGTGTGCACCTGCTGGGCCATAACTAAGGGGTCAGAGGTACCACAGGGAGGTTCATGTGAAGCCTGAACGCAACAGCAAGCTCAACAGAGAGCAGAGGAAGAGAAGCTGGGAGATTATGACTCTAGGAAGATTCCATGCATATCATTCCCTAAGCTTTCCAAAGGATCGTGTGGATTGGCTCGCTTAAAGCAAACACATGAAATCTGTATTTAAAGGGTGGATTCATTTGCCTGACCCTGGCATTGGCAATCAGGCTTACATGGTGACAGCCCTTGAGTCTGGGCCTGTGGAGTGAGTAACAAGTAGACCGTGTCATGGACCACCAGGCAGGGGCGGCAAATTGAATATGAGAGGGTTTCACATAAAGTGGGCCTAAAATGGAATGTCAAAGCAGCAACTATTTTAATGAAACTAATGACAGTACTGAATGTACTGGTTTCTTTTTTTATTCTGGGAGTCGGATGAGGGCAGAGGAGCACGATCCTTATTTTTTCATTTCAAGTAAATTAGTAGGCATTCATCTTCTAACCTAGTTTATATAAAAAGATAAAATGGCCAATGAAATGATTTCAATCTGACAGCCTCACTGGTTTAGGTGTCCAGCACATTCCCATCTGTGTGATCAAGGAGACAGTGGGCACCTTTATATAAAAACCTTTGCCTCAAACTTCCACTGCTCTTTTTCTCCCTGCCCACCCCTTCTTCCTTGGACTTTAGATGCCCAGTTCTCCAGGAATGCAAGTTAGGATTCACCCTGCTTCCTCCTGCCACCTCTAATTGTAGCAGAATGATTGATCAGAAGAGCCAAAAACGACCCCAGATGCTCCCTCTCAGTTGACAGGACAATGGGCTGGCTGAGACAGAGCTTTGTTCTCAGAGTAGAAGATGCCAGCATTGGTCACACCTGCTGCAGGAGGGGCCAGCCCCCTCTCCACACCTGCCCTCAGACTCCATGCAACTTTGCCAGCATAATTTATCCACCTGCTGGTCACATCCAGACAGGTTATATAAATAGCAGCATTTTGCAGTCTGTCTTTTCCTGCAACACGTCTGATTCCTCACGTTTGTCTTATAAGAAGCAGGGCCATCAAGAATACAGTTCCCTCCCTCAAAACATAGGCCCATGCTGCACATGCAGTGGGGTGCCCTGCTGTAGCATGTCTATGTGCTGAGTGATGGGGAATGGAGACTGCACGATATCTCTTCCTTGGTGACCCAGCCCAATAATTCTTCCCCTTCCACAGTAGTTCTTCCAAAGTAGAGCACTGTGGAATATTTTCTGATCCTCCCTGGAGATAAATGGTCCCCACAAAGAGACCCATCTTGTAGCACACATGTCAATCTCTCATCCAAGTACTAACCATGCCTTACCCTGCTTAGCTTCTGAGATCAGAAAAGATTTGGTGTGTGTGGTTGTAGACTACATGTCAGACTCCAAATCCTTCTAACACAGCAGCAGCATTTTACTGAAGGATACCTTCATAGGGAAAGCAGGGTGTGACATTTTTCTTTTTCACCAATCCTCTTCAAACCTGCCCTGAGGGCCCATTCTATGTTAATTCTGGAAGAAATCTCGTGCAAGTTCTATAATTTTTGAGTCACTGTCACATAATAAAAAGTCCAGTCTGGCTCAGCTGCAGAACTGAGTAGACATAAAAGTCAGAGACCCTGCCACCTCCTTCACCAGTTGATGCAATAGAAGACCTTCCCCCATACACCTCAGAACAAGGAGTAAGATGACTAACTTACCTTGAACTGTACCTTGCAAAATCCTGTGGATAATAGAATGATACAAGAGTGAGAAACACTGCCCTGTAATGAATTAAAGCCAAACTTTTTGTGCAGATGATGTAAACATGGGTCAGCAAAATAATGAGAAGGTACTTAGGGCTGTGTGCTAGTCATGGCTTTTGTGAGTGCACACAATATGACAAGCATTTCTATCTGATTTGGGGTACCTAGCAGTGACAAGGATGAAGATGGTTTCCTACATGTGGCACATGAATCTCAGGAGACATTTGGCATGAAACTATCAGTGTAGGATTAACAAGTTGCAACTATTTGAGAATTTCCTAAATGCTCACCAAGGAAAAAAGGGACATCACCAGCTGAGCTCCCTGAGTTTCAAATGCGCATATTCAACATTGGAAATCTATATTACTGAAGCCTTAGAAATTTGAAAGTAAAATACTTTGCATTTTAAGTTCCCAATAAACCATTTTCCCAATATAAATTTGCAATTCAAGCAGTAGGGTAAAGGCATTCTGAGAGGCAGTAGTCTTCTTCTGAGATGCACAGAACCTGCCAAGGTTTTATAACAGAGTCTACTCAACTGAGAAGTCTCTCTTAGAGGTTCTCTAAGCACAAAATACCACAAATTCATTTGCCAACACCAGTTGACGCAGAGCAGGCCACACAAGGGAAACATATTTTAAACATCTCACTATGAAATAGTGCTCAAGGTTCCTGACGTATTGTAGAAAGTATATCTAAAGTCAACTCTTGTCAATTCTTTTTTGTTTTTTTCCCAGACAATCACACGTTTTTTAAAAGAAAAAAAAATCTGCTGGATAGGAATCTTGAATAGTTTATATTTTGGTTTAGTTTCTAAAATGATCTCAAAAAAGAAAAAAAAAACAGTGGTGTTTCTTGTTTTCAGTTATATCTAATCTACTCAAAGGGGCTATTTTGGTAAATAGAGAAGTATCTGTTTAATTCTTTAGGATGATGGTAGACACTATAGAATATAAAAATTAAAATGTATTATTTAAAGCAATTCAAAAGCACTCCCATCTAGCTTTGGGTTAATACTATACAAAATTCATAGTATGTTCAGTTGGTGACTAAAGTATATTATTAAAAGTTTCTCAGGCTGGAAAGGTAGCTTTGCAGTCTAAGCGCCTTCCTGACATGCACAAGGACTTGGTCCTGAGTGCTATGCCAGCTCCAGAACCTCAGGAAAAGCTGGGGGTGGCGGCGCACTCCTGTAATCCCATCACTGGGAGTCTGAGACCACAGGATCACTACAGTCTGAGCTGCGTAGAGAGACTCTGTACCAATAAATAAGTAAATACATGTTAGAAGTTTCTCATATTTTTAAAGAGTACTTCAGTTATCATTTGTAAGTAAAATAACCATTTTAGTTCAAAATTTCCCCATTTTAAGTGTATGTTAGTTATTAAGAGCATGTAGGCAGGAGATATATGCTCTTTAATTTTTGTTAGTGTGTGTGTCTGTGTGCCTACCATCCATCCATCCAACCCACCCCAAGCCTTCACCCCAAGCCTTGTTTCCTTCCAGTTTGAGGCAGGTTCTTGCTAAGACACTAAGCACATGGGCTGGGTTGGAATGTGTGATCAGCCTGGTCCTACTTCCCAAAGTGCTAGGATTACATCTCTTATATATGTCACCATGTGCAGCTAAGCCATATTCTTTACAGTGATTGCATTGCAAATGAAACGTGTTCCACTTTCAGTCTAGACTGGATGACTCACAAATATGGCAGGTGAAAAGTTCAACCTGGTACTTCCATGTGGGTGAAAACCATAGTGCAAGTTACTTCCTGTAGTGGGAGAGAAAACCAACTTTAGTGCTCATGGGATCCTTAACCTGATCACAGAGGGCTCCCCAACTTGGTGTGACACCCTCTCGCTATTGCACACATCTGTCTACACTTTTAACATATGTATTTTTACATTATATAAACTCCCAGTTAGCCCATCTAGTTTAGGCGATGTCATTAGGGTTTTTGTTTGTTTATTTGTTTTGTTTTTTCATACCAGGGATTGAACTCAGAGCCTTGTACCTGCCAGGCATGCTCTTCTGCCCCTGAGCTATCTCCCCAGCCCCTTTGTCATTGGTTCTGACATTCTTATTACTGTATGATCAATAGAATTCCTATGAGAAATACTACTCCAAAAAATCAAAACTACTAACAGAGGAGGACAGTATCATACATTAATGGGATCCTACTATAGGATCTTTAAAACAAATACTTCTTAATGTACTAAGGTGATGAGAAAAGTTAAAATATAATAAGTTAAAGAGCAAACTAGAAGAGAGATAATAGGAAATGGAGAAGGAGATATTTTGTGTATCTGAAGCCAAGAGATGGAGGGAAGAGGGAAAAAGACAGGGTGAGGACATAAAAAGAATTCAGATGTGTCGTGCATATGTACCTGCTCCTCTTAATGAATACCATTATGCACTACAAGCATGTGCTAATAAAAATTTCTCTGCTGAATAATTCAGGCTGAATTCTGGGGATAGAGGCATACACCTGTAAACCCAGTGCTCTGCAAGCTGAGATCACCACAAGTTTACAGCCAGCGTGAGCTACATAGCAAGCTCAAGACCAGCCTAAACTATCTAGTGAGACCCTGTCTCAAAAATAATAATAATAATATTCAGGCTAAAAAATGTACAATGTGCATAGAGTCTTAGTCATTTTTCTCATTGTTGGGACAAAATTTCCAACAGCCACAAGTCAAAAGGATGAAAACTTTATTTATTTATTTATTACTATTATTACTATTTGGCAGAACTGGGGATTGAACTCAGGCCCTCATGCTTGACAGGCAAGTGCTTATTCTACTGAGCCATCTCTCTGGCCCCAGCTAAGTGTTTTTTTGTTTTGTTTAGTTCTGGTTTTTGGCGGAACCAGGGATTGAGCTCACGGTTTGTTGAGGTCGCAGTCATAGCTGGCTGGCTCCAAGGCAGCATTGGGACACAGAGGGAGACTGCAGAGAAGAATCAGTTCATGGCAAACGAGGCAAGGAAGCTGCAAGCCTCCCCCCCCCTTTTTTTTAATCTCACTCAGGTTACAAGACTTTTGAGTGGTAGCACCCACACACAGAGTGGGGCTTCCAATTACCACAATTATGCTAAACCAATCAGTGGGCTACTTTAGTACCACAAATCCTTAATCTCAGTATCACATACCCTAAACTCAGTCAGCTCTGAGAAGCCTCACCTGTGAGCACAGGAGACCATCTAGACAAGAGCCACAACACATTCTTTAGTTTTAGGGTTGTTTCCCGGTGTTGTTCTATCTTCTTTCCTCCATTTGAATATGTTAGAGCCCCTCCAGGGAAAGATTACTAGAAGACTGGTGATTGATTAGAGAACACAGGCATGAGACCCTTAACTCTATTGAAAGCTGTAGCTGTGGTCTTAACTTCCCTAGGGCATGGTGAGCGTCAGAGTCTGGTGTTCAAGTGGGGCCTTTGAAGAGTCCCTGTCACTGATGAATTTCTCACCTGACACTTTTTAAATGCAAGTGGCACCTTGTTTGGGTATCTGCTTGTAAGTTTCCACTCAACTCCAGCTGAGAGAGAGAAAGAGAGAGAGAGAGAGGGAGTCAGAGAGAGACAGACAGAGACAGACAGAGACAGACAGAGAGACAGACAGAGACAGAGAGAGACAGAGAGACAGACAGAGAGAGAGAGAGAAAGAGAGAGAAACACACCCAATTGTTGGAATGAGTTACAGACTGCTGCCCCTCCCAAAGCAGTGCACTTGCATGAGGCCCTGTGGCTCCCAGAACCCACCAGATACATGGCGGGAGAACAGGCCACTTCTGAGATGACCAGCTCTCCTGATGCTGTCAGACAGGACCAGTGCCCTACACAGTCTCCTGGCATTAAACTTTCCCACACAGCTGACATTTCCTGGGACACTCAAACCTCAGGGGACAGCAAAAGCTCACGCCTTCCAAATGAGGTTTTCTCTAAGCCCCTCTTTCTAGCTTAGCATTAGGAAGAACTGTTCCACTCCACAACCCTGCTCTGCAGAACACAGTAACATCTCTCTGCAGAGAAACCCGTGTAGCAGGCTGCTGTCCAGCCTTCCTGCAATGTCATCTTCCACATCAGAGTATGGAGGCAGGTGGCCGGCTACTGCGGACACACAGTGTGGCCACACAACCTGCCCAGGTGATCGCTACCTGGCTTAAAATTGGAGATTACTCGGCTCTGTCTTTACTCCTGAAACCTGGGCTTCTGCTGAAGCTTTAAGATTACAAATAAAAACAAATTTCAGGACTTCATTGCAATGTACCTCAATTCTAAGAGGTCATCTTTTAAAAGTGACATGGAGGGAGAAGCAGTAGTAGCAAACCACGTGTTCATTTGACAAAGAGACATCTCTCCACTCCAGGCTCTCCCAGTCTGAGGGGGAAGAGTGTGCCCTTCAAGGCACAAAGCAGACACTGCTCAGATTTCTCTACTTCTTTCCATCTTCCCAGTCCTTGCTTTCCTCCAAATGTCATTGTCTCTTGCCTGTGGGGAAACAGCACCCTCGTCAGCAGTCTGAGCGTCTTCTGAACCCTTTCTCTGTTCTCACCAAATGCATTTCTGTGCTGCCTTCCTAAAGCTGCTTAATGCCTTGCTACCAACTTGATGGCTTAAAACAATTCCAGCTCCACCAGCTCAGAAGCCGGAAGTCCCAGATCAAGATGTTGGTAAAACTGACTCCTTCAGCAGGCTCTGAGAGGGCTCAGCTCCAGGCCTCTCCTGTATCTGCTGTGGCTCTGCGACCTTCATGCTCTCTGTTTTGTGTGCATCCCTCCAATGGACAGCTTATCTTCATTCTGTGTATCTCTGTGTCTCGGATCTCTGCCTTTCTCTTAAGAGCATCAATCCTTCGATGAAGACCAAGCCTAAATTAAAAATGACCTCACGTGAAGATCCTCAAATTCACCTGCAAAGAACCCATCTTTAAGTAAGAGCACCTTTACAGTACCAGGGGGTTAGAACATGGACACAGCTTTGGGAAAAGTCACCATTAAACCATCGCTATCATAAAGGTCCTCTCCTATGCAGCCTCCTCCTCTGTACTCAGTAAAAACAGCTGACCTCCAAACAGAAAGGCCAAGAATGCCTCTGAAAGGTCCAGATCCACACCAATGGGCTGAATGTTCTTTCTTGCACCAATGAGGTACATCGGAATAGAGGTTGGACAGCATGCAATCCTAACAGGAAGAGCACCAGGAGCTATGCAGAGACACAGGAGGAAGGACACAAAGTCTCCAGCTGGCAACTCTCCTCCAACCAAGCAGTCTGTGCAAGGCGACATTCCTCCATGCTCTGGTAACTGCCCAGTGCATACGCACATTCATGACACAAAGCCCTGAGAGGTGGCCCCGAATTGGAAGTAGGTACTGTGACACCTGTGGTCTAGTGGTGGCATGAGGAAAAATCTCAGCCTCCTTGGCTTAAAGTGAAACCCTCACTCCGTGCGCCTTGGTCGGTGTCCCAAAGCCACCTCTTCTCTTGACTCCGGGCATTTAATATATTCCGCATGATTTTCCAGCCATGTCCTTTCTGAAAATCAGACCTGACTTTAATGCCACTCTCCATTTAGCTCTCCAGTGGCTTTCTTGAGCCTTCATAATAGCATCTTCCCAAGTTAGAGCCATAAGAAATATTTAAATTTTCTCTAAGTGTCCAACACATCATTCTCTGAAGCGCTGGGATAACTGCTTTCCTTAAAATAATTGTAATGTATTTTTTATTGTAGGGATCATATTTGTCACAGAAAATATAGAAAAAAGCCAAAGAATACTCCTATCTCTACCATTGTTTACTGTTTTTATGGCTGTATCTCCAGATTTGGAGAAGAGGGTTCGTTACCGTTTACTTGTGTTTTTTACTTTAGGAATGACTGGAATGAACATGATACTATATTTGGAATTGTGCCTCTGGCTTTTTAGATGTAATATTTTAGAATATACATTTTTTTACACTACTGTAAAGTGCTTGTAAGCATGTAGTGACTGACAATTTCGCTTCTCGTCTTTCAAGGCTGTATGGCAAGCGTAAGGTCATGAGTTTTACTTCCTGGTTCCTTCTAAGAGAAGACTGATGCAAATGGAACCTTCAGGCTGATATGGATCTCCCAGTATTTCCTGCTCAACAAGAAATTCAAGTACTAGAATCTTTATTCCCAGACTTCCAGGTCCTCCCGAGGGTTCCACGAGATACGCTGCAGCAGATTCCTCCGTATTCCTGTGAATGGGCCAATGGTCTGAGAGTCCCCCTCTCTGCTAAAGCACCTGCAGTGTTCCACATTTACTCATCAGCTTAAAATCTTGTTCATGGCTTAGCCTAGTAACAGAAGCAAAGGCCACTGCCCTCATCTGATTTCATTTCTCCTCAGACTTGGTATTTAAACTTACAATAAAAATTTCATTCACTCAGGCATTCACAGTCGAGAGGAAGGAAGTGCCCAATAAGTACCAACACATCAGGTGTTGAAGCCTCTCCTGGGATAATTGCTTTCCTTAAAATAATTATAATGCATTTTCATCATAGATATCATGCTGTATTCCCCGAGTGACAAATCATCTATGGTTTACATAAAACTTTTCTTATGGGGCAGGAATTAGGAAACAAACAGGGGTAGAGTATAACATATCCTGGGATCTCTCTCTCTCTCTCTCTCTCTCTCTCTCTCTCTCTCTCTCTCTCTCTCTCTCTTTCTGTCTCTCTCTGTGTCCCTCCCTCCCTCCCTCCGTGCCTGCCTCCCTCCCTCCCTCCCTTGCTCCCTCATCTTCTTCTCTCTCTCTCCCTTTTTCTTTATTTCAGGGATATCCAACTGGATTTCCACTAGTAGTGGAATGTATCTCAGATTTGATTTATTCTCCAGGAAATTATAGATTAATCTGTTTTATGTTAACTGCTGAGAGACCAGGTCAGGAGAATCCTAACTTGGAAATTGAAAAGGGTCATTGTGGACAATTCCAGACCCAGTGCCAGCTTCTCTTTTATGCAGATATAAGATTGACAAAATAGAGAGCCATCAGCACACCTCATACCCTAACCTGTGTCTGCCTAGGTTTGGCCTAGAATCCAGGCATAAGACTACAAAAGGCAGTGGTTATGGCCCTCTGGCATCTCTGGGCAGACAGTTCCTGGTTGCCTGTGGGTAATTATGACTTTCTCAGGTATATTGACCAACACCTTCCTAGTCTCTGATGCCCAGACTTCCTTCTGGCACCCAGATGTCAAGAGGAAGTGACATTGGAAAATGGCCATGCTCAGATGTAGAATGTGGCCTGGAGTTCCTCATCTCTCAGAGCATTCATTCTCTGGCTTCTAAAACAAGACTCTCCTTGGACTCTTATCTGAGTTCATGTAGTTACAAGACACAAATTATTGAAGCAATGATCCTAAAAGGAGAGGTCAATATACATGTAGATGAGGACCAGGGATGGAGAGAGAGTCCAGGCCAGCTCTCCAGCCTTCCCTCCCTGGATCTCTTCTTCTCTCTCTGGCTACATCAGTCCCTCCTCTCTCCCTGCAGCCTCCTTGGCTTTCACCCTGTATCCTTTCTGCACTCAAATAATCCCTCTTTGCCCTTGACTTTTTATTCCTTCAGCCCTAGTCAGCCCCATCACATCATTTTTTACTCCACTACTAACTGTAGTTCTCTGTGCTTCTGTTAACACTTCCAAAAGAAAACGTTGATGACCCAGGAGGTTGAATCATGTCCTTCGGACAGATATGTTTGATTGCTAACTCCAGACATGGAGGAATGGAACTTATTGGGAAACAGGATCTTGGCAGATGCAGTCGAATTTAAAGGAGGTCATGTGGCTTTCTGTGGGTTCTACATCCAGTGGTGTCCCTAAAAGAAGTCAAGTTCTGGCACTGAATGTGACACATGACGAGAACGTCATGTGATGACAAAGGAAGAGACTGAGGTAAAGCCAAAGAAGGACTGTTCGAAGCCACCAATTCCAAGCAGAAAGCTAGAAACTTCCCCAGAGCTGGTGGAGGAAACACAACCCTGCTCCTAGCTTGGCTCCCAATTTCCACCATCATACTTGTGAGGGAATCGATTTCTGTTATTTTAAGCCACACAGTTTGTGGCCCTTTGGCACAACAGCCCCAGATGATTAATCCATGCATGTCATCCTTGGTGCCAGGACAGCCTGAGAATTTGGTCAGATCAGGTTAGGTACCCTTCCTGCAGCCAGATGTGGCCTGGGAGCCAGTGTAACGTGTTACAATTACAGCTACTTCGGCAGTGACATGTAGGCGGACCGTGGCCTTGGAGGGAGACATGAGTGAGAGCAGGTGTTGGCCGGTGCCACGTCCCCATCACCGTTAGCTGGCTTTCAGACTTTTCTTTCTAAAGACGTCCACTGTCTAGGATGGCAGTGCGTCTCTGACTGTGTTCTATCCCAAGGACTATTTTTGTTACTGTTTGCCAAAGCACTGTTTTTATTATAAATTATTTTCTCACCTGCAATTCCCCAGGGACAGTTTCTTTACACAAAAGAGATGTTGTTTACTCTCTGAACCTGCCCTGTTCACCCATGAGCCTAGCAGTGTGCCAGCCGCCACACAAGGTGGTCACGTGAGGCAGAATGCTCCGCACGTGTTTACCCGGCCGAGCTAGAGGCATCAACATCCTCAGGACAACAAGCGAACCAACATGGAAACGGAACAGCCAGCACTCATGCCGAGCGAAGTTTTAAAGAAAAAGATTCATGGCCTAACGTATTGAAAGACGGATGGACCCAGTGCCGACACGAGACAGCGTGCATTGTCAAACGAAGCCACAAATTACACGGACAAGCGTGATGCTCTTTTCTGTCCCTGCAGTGTGTGGATTTCAGGGAACTACTATGACATGTGAGCACAGAGGGGACAGTCTGCAGCTGTATCCCTCCGGATGCTTTGTGTGTATGTGTGTTGAATTAGTTTTTTCTTAATAAGTAAACCATTTTGACATATGGTAACTCTATATTTATAATAGTGCTGAGGGATTTTTGTGTATCCGTCCAGGTAGGACACCAAGGCCTTTTTCCCAGAAGCAGCTTTATCTATGCTGGCATGGATGCTGCAGGTTCGTGTCCAAAGGCTGAGTGGTGAATGGGGCAGAGTTGAGCCCTTTTATAGAAAAGCTTTGTGCATTTGTCTCCCTTGTACGGGAGGCATACACTAACACTTCGTGGTCTGGTTGGGTATGAATTGTGTTACAGAGTTACATCTGAGTTACACATGCTGGCTCCACAGAGGCTGAGGTCTCTATGTTGGAAAAGCTTCGTGTGGATATACCTTCAAAAAGCTAAATAAAGGAGGCACCTCATCTCAGCTGGTCTACCTGAGACCCCCTGAGCGCCAGCCCTAGTCCCCCATGCTGCCCCAAATCCACTCTGACATGAAAGAAACAATCATGAACCAAGAAAAACTCGCCAAACTGCAGGCACAAGCGCGCCTTGGTGGGAAAGGAACTGCTCGCAGAAAGAAGAAGGTGGTTCATAGAACAGCCCCAGCAGATGATAAAAAGCTTCAGTTCTCATTAAAGAAGTTAGGGGTAAACAATATCTCTGGTATTGGAGAGGTGAATACGTTTACAAAACAGGGAACTGTTATCCACTTCAACAACCCAAAGGTTCAGGCATCTCTGGCAGCAAACACTTTCACCATTCCAGGCCATGCTGAGAGGAAACAACTGACAGAAATGCTACCCAGCATCTTGAACCAGCTTGGTGCAGACAGTCTGACTAGTTTAAGGAGACTGGTTGAAGCTCTGCCTAAGTAATCTGTGGATGGAAAAGCACCTCTCGCTATTGGAGAAGAGGGTGATGATGGGGCTCCAGATCTTGTGGAGAATTTTGATGAGGCTTCTAAGGATAAGGCAAACTGAACTAAGGCAGCTTCTGAAAAAGATCAAACTTGGAAGAAATCACTGGGAGCTGCTATTTTATATTATGACTGCTTTTTAAAATTGTTTTTGTTAATGGATCTGATAAAATCTAGATCTCTGATATTTTAAGCCCCAGCCCCTTGGAAATTGCAGCTCTTTCCAGTTTTTGCTTACATACAATTCATTCTTTGCAGCCAATTAAGCTGGAGAAGCCTGGGAGTAAAATTTGAAACAAAGATTAATTTTAAAAAATCTAAATAGAGGAAAGACTCTAGGTTTCACAGGGTTTACCTTGACACCTGGCTTTCTGTGCGTTTTAAGTAACTGGTTTTCATGAGTGTAAAACTGCTACATATTTACTGCAGGTATTTAGGAGGAGTGTTGTTCAAATTTTTAGGGCTCGATGCCTATCAAACTCTAGGGCTTAAGATTCATTCTTGCAGTCAGAGTTCTGCTTAAGATCTGTCTCTCTTAGTACTCTGCTTTTTCTTTCCACTCCCAGCAACTGCAGTGTAAAAGTGTCACACTCCCCGCCCCAAAGAATCTGTTTGTATTCATTTTCTTCCTCTATATAAACAATCCCTTATAAAATTGGACAAATTACAGGAATATTTTTCATGGCTTATCATACTCTTTTGAAGAGCCATGGGAAAATTCTGTATCTGGACCTAAGACGCCTTGGCACCCACTTGAGGTAAAGATGTCTTTCCCTGGGAAGCATTTGGCATGAACAGATTCTGGTTGTCATTTCTGGTTCTAAAGCAAGGCACAAGAGGATGTACGTGCCACTGTCAGAGAACGCATACCTACAAAATGCCAGGGAGCCAGGATGTCGATTTCCTATTAAAAGTCCCTCTTAGTTTAGAATTTGGTTTTGCTTCCTTTCAATGTTGCAATTTTAAAAACTGCCTAGATAGTGACTCATAAGAGGAAAGAGATTTGCATTGCTCCCAGCCTTACGAAAGGTGTTTATAAGGAGGGTTGCAGCACTCTAATACCAGCCTTCCCATCCCCTGTAAACAGTCACCTGACCACACCCACAGAGGTTTCAGTGTTCTGGGAGGACAGCGGTGGCATTTGGAGCTATGCAAATCACTGCTGACCTTGTGTGCGATGAACCAACTGATGACATCTCCCGGTTGTCAGGGCTTACACTGATGCTGCTCTGTTCTACTGTTCCTGAGGTGGGAGGTGGAGGGTCACAGATACCGTCTATCAGTTTGCTAATGATAACTGTGTTTACTTCCCATAAGCACTTTCGAGAACATAGGCAAGCAATCCCACCAGGCCCTTCTGCTCAAGGTCTGCTTTTGCCCCCAGCAATATGGTACACAGAGAATACCATCCTGAATCCATCTGATGAGGGAAGGCATAGATGGAACTGCCTTCTAGCTTTACCCGCAGGTCCCTCTGTCCTCTCCTATCCATGGTGCCATGTGGAAAGAAAAAGTACAGTCTATATTGAAATAAGCCATATTCTAGAATCACAGTAATTACAACCTAAAAAGATCTAGAGAAAATGTGCTTAGGGATGTGTTGGTCTACATTTATATTATAACTTTCCAAATGATAAATCTAATGTGACCAGAAGATGAGTAACTCACATTTTCCTAAGCTGGAAGAACTGTGTTTAAATCATCTTCAGTAAAACATGGTCACAAATTTGTAAGATTTAGAAGACAATATTCATAGTTAGCATGACTGATGACACCCTGTCCTGGGTGGTGACTACCAAAATGACTTCAACAGTATCAGGGAACCACAGTAGCAAAAATATCTACAAATATTTATCTACTTCAATTTTGTCATATTCTGAAGTGCCACCATATTTTTAAAAAATATGTTGGTTTGAAGTAGTGCATTTGAAGACTGGGCATGGTGGCAGGCTCCTATAATCCCAGCACTTGGGAGGCTGAAAACAGGAGGATCACAAATCTGATCTGTGTGGTGAGACCCTCTAGACCCTGTACCCTATAGACCCATCATATATATATATATATATATATATATATATATATATATATATGATTTTAAAAACAAAGTAGTGCATTTGAGAATAAAAAGCACAGGGAGATGGTTCCTGGACAGGAACTCCAAAGAATCTCAATATGTGGTGATGGGACAATCAACATATGTGATAGTCTTCTCCCCACTATTCTAAATATGCTCTGAGAGATAAATAATGCTTCACATTGGCACATGAATTCTATAACATATTTTAAATCATAATTGTAATATAGATAGGAACTTGTGGAAAAAATTTGCAAAGGCATCATATATCCTGTCTTTTATTCATGTGTCTCAGGAAAGAGATACACTCTCTACTTTCTATGACCATTTCTTTGGTCTGTCATCCTGACCTTATATCATTCCTCTAGTCATGCTCCATCTTTGTTTCATCTCTCGCTCTCTATTGCTTCTTCTCACTACAGTTTTTTAATTAATTTTATTGAGAAACAAGTTGCAATGAGACAGTTATAAAACAGGTTAGTAGGACAGATACAATAATTAATATGTTACATATTGTTGTCTTCGTAGTGGCTATTCATAGTACAAGATGCAGACATGATATCCTGTCCAAACACTATTAGAACAAATCTTTCTTTTCATTGAATTAAGAGAAAGTAGCTGCATCTATCCTAAATATATATATATATATATATATATATATATATATATAATCTCACTACAAAATGGTCCTTCATTTGTATCCCCTTTTTTTGTTTAGGTTTGTCAGAGATGGATATTCCATTGCCATTTAAATATTGTATGTGTGTGAATTCAGCAAAATA
>NDGM011085260.1:0-16615 GCA_002564305.1 Octomys mimax | reverse complement strand
TGTCATTTTTAAAATATAAATTGTATATTGAAAAAACAGTCAATTCTCATTCGTTCGTTTGTACCATGATCGAATGAATACAGGACCTTGTGCTTGGCAGGCAGGTGCTTATGCTGCTGAGCTGTCTCCTGGGGCCCCAAAACAATAAAATTTTATTACAATATGTTTATTATTACTTATCGAGTCTTTATAAATGTCTATGCTATGATGTAAATGATTCTACTGTCTTCTAGTTGGCTTTGGCAGAGGAAGTAGAAATGAGTTAAGGACATAGCCGGCCAGATAGCTCAGTGGATTAAAGTCCCTGTTTAGGCAGACATGGGGATGGAACGGGTGCTACCCCTGGGGCATGCTGAAATGGGAGATTTGAGACTGGGCATGGTGGCGTGTGCCTGTAATCCCAGCGTTTGGGAGGCTGAAAACAGGAGAATCACTATGAGTCTGAACTGTGTAGTGAGACCCTGTAGACATTAAAAAAAAAAAAAAAAGAGTTCAGGTGTTTTAGTTGTTTGACTGTTTTAACTGTATGAACAAGCTAGTACAGAATGAAAGTGAAAAGCCAAAAGATAAAGACTTTAAAACCTGCATTTCTTGTTATGTACCCAGATTCTGATTGCCTTTAATAAAATTAATTAAACACTATAGCTTGTACTTTAGGAAAATTCAATCCATACCTAAAACTCTGCTTCTCTGTGCTGGTCTGAGAATAATTTATGTTTTCATGCCCTAATAGTGCAAGCACACCACATCATCAAAGAATGAATTTCTGAGGCTATGTGACAAAGCAAGTCGGCATATGGAAATGATTTCTTTAGTGGAGAATCTCAGGAAATAATTTTGAGTTAACAGGAAAGCTATGAATTGCTGTGAAACCTCTGATGTTGAAGAAATCTGTTCCTTGCCAGTATTTTGTATGCTTTCACATTCTTTGCCATTGCCCTGTGAGAGAGTGGAAATAGTTCACATCTTTGGGGAAGGAAAGGTAACACTAAAACTTCACTACCCCAGGGAAAGAGTGCTTGTGTTCATTCAAGAAATATCTTGTACTTAAATACATATTTACAAAACACATTCTAAACACTGTCTCTAAAATCTGAATCTCGAGTTTTGCTGTCAAGTTAAGGAAACTATTCAAGTATGGACAGTCTCTCGAGAGATTCTCCTTCGTCCAAGAAAGCTTTTACATTCATCACTTTCATTCATTATTAACATCTGTGGGTTTAGGATTAGGGTAAATTCTGGTACTACAAAGTGTGGGGACTTTCATTGCATTGAATGCAATTTAAGAAATGAGTTTACCATTCTCTTGTCTCTCCGCTCTGATTTCTTTTCATTGGACAGTTTCCTCCCAAAAGAGCAATGACAATCCTGGGTCAGAATGGTCAGGCCAGGCCAGGGTGATGGGCAAAATATAAACCATATTCATGGTAGATAATGTGAAAATACAAAGGCTGGGCCCAAATGAACAGGATGAGGATGGAAAGAATGAGGTTACAATAGTGCATGAATAACACAGGACATTTCACACAAACTGGAACATATTATTACAGTGATAGAATTAATAGCATTATTGGGACTGTGCTACATGACTAAGGCTTCATTTTATTGGACGATGGTGGTGAGATAAGTGAATAAGCAGTCTTGTTATGAATGCACAGGGTTAGGCAGACATGTCCCTATTTGGACACAGGTTTGAGTAGGTGGGATATTCCTGGAGCTTTTCTTTCCCCAAAAGGACTTCTCTTAGTTCTCATGAGCATACTGAAAGAGAGACCTGAGTAAAAAGACTGGAATTTAAAATATCCTTTGAGCCATTCCAATTTTTGTACTCTTGTAATTCATTTTCTTTTTCTCTCACCTCATAATTCATGCCAGCAAATTTAAACATTTCTTATTGGTGTTACTAGGAGTTGTGTGCGTGGCTTAGAGGATGAGTCATTTTGTTAATAGCATTGCTTCTGTGTTAAAGACAATGTTGAGCTTGGCTGGATTTCCTGGTGCTTTGAAAATTTGGCTTAGTGTAGTGTTTCCAAGTGTTAATGGGAATTAGAGCAAGAGAACAGGTCACAGAGCTCACACTTGCCTAGGTTATCTTCATATTTTTTTTTAGTTACGTTTTTAGGTACTTTTGGTCCCTCAGCACTCAACTATTTTTCTACAGTTTTCTTTTTTGTTTGCAATTTGCATATGGATTGTTTATGTACACGTACCTTTTATAGTTGTATCATTTCATATCGGGCACCTCATGAAAATATGTCCTTATGTTCTCAGCTGAAGTATTATTGCCTTAGTTGAGGATTCACCTGCAGTTATTACATGCAGAGTTTTCGTGAAACTTTGGCCCTGTTCCTCTCACGCTAACATCTTATAAAATTTTAGTGCATAATTACATCAAGCATACACTGAGAGTACAATATAGTAAACATACTTAATTTTCAGTGGTATTTCATGTGCTTATTTGTGAGTGTGTTTGTAGTTAGCTGTGTTCCCTTTGTTATGCCTGAAGGTTCTTTGGTCCACTACCACAGTCCACACTGCACAGTTCCTCACCATGAGTGGTGCCCTTTATGTGACTACAACCACTTCCCACTGTCCCTCTCATTGTCACCACCATACAGTCACTGGCATGATCTCCATTTCTAAGATTACTTGTAAGTGAAATAAACCAGACACACATTGTAAATATCATATTGTATCCCTACTGTAAGAACTCAAAAGAAGAAATAAAAATTGTAAGGTATAACACAGTTAAATGGAAAGAGAGAATTTAAGGAGTAAACAGTGAAGAGAGAGAAAAGAGAAAAGTTGGGAAATATGGTAGGGGCAAAAGCCATACATTTATATAAACAAGGTGGTTAAAGTAATGGTCCTAAGAATTTCCATCAGGTTTTTGAAAATAGTTAATGGATAGAATTCTCACCCGGACTAACTCTATATGCTGGTATCTGTTAACTAAGCAACTACATTGCAGACAGCAATGTGTAATACTAAAACCAAGCTTTCTCTCAGTTTCTTACAACTTGTTTTTCTTTTTTGCATGCATATATCTGGTAATCGGAACAACTGAGTTGAAGACAACACTATGCAGTACAATAAATACTGTCAAATTCGTATTATTTTGTTTAGTGATATTGTGTCATTTCTTTTTTATTACTAACTTGTATTGTCTTTAAAAAATAATTTATAATGTCCTGACTGAGCCTGCCTGAATCTTCAACCACCATTACTGAAGTGAGTATATTATATGTTAACACTATTAATCCAGTGACATTAGTTAAATAATTTTGGATCTACAGGAATGCACAGAATATAACAATATTATGTTGAATGTGACTGACATAATTCAAACAAGAAAGTTATTTAGATGCAGGCCCAAGTTGTAGATTTTCATTTATGCGGCTTCTCAGCATATTTTCCCTTGAGAAACAAAACAAATAAAATTGATACTCTTGACAAAGTAGACTTCTCTGTCTTTGTATTCTCAGTGTGGAGCGATGGTAATCCTGCTAAGTATATACATGTGGAGTGCTTTATGATTTTGGGAATTGGATCGTGTAAGTGTACGTTTCATAGTAACTTTTAAAATCAGTCTTTTCTTCATTTATTAGAGGAAGGGTGCAGTTTTTGAGTAGCAGCATCATTTAGACATTACTGGGGAGAAATTTTTTATCCATCTGTGTACAGAATTTAGCTAATCCATTAGAGTTCACAGCGAGAACACCACATGCCAGAACACAAAGGCAAACTCAAGAGGTTGGTGTATTATTAGGGATCTCTTGGGCTTTCATTTTGTTCACTTTTTGCCTTCCATTATTCTCATTGCTTTGTGGGATGTTAGGGTCTTCTATCAAACATCTGAAATGATTTTAAAGGCATGCTGTAAAACGTTGGTTGTTAAGGATTGCTCAGGGTACTGTATTGAATGACGAGAATAGGCTTAAATGGAAAACTGGCTCTACCAAAAGTGAGTTTTGTAGCAAAGGTCTTTTATATGTGTTTTTCTCACTTATCTGCATCATTTGCTGCCCTCACCTATTGTCACATGTTCACTTTTCCAAGCAAGTTATTACATGTTATAGAGAAATAATTTTAATATACAGGACATACTGTGATTAGGGAATGAAATACATACTAAGCTTTATTTCACATTATTTCCCTACATTCTATGGAAGGGATTTTTGTCTTTTTTACAGTTTTGTGTTCTTCTTGGCATGTCCTAGATACTTCAGACAGATTTTTAAATAAATAGCAATATTTGCAGTTCGTTTGTTGAGAAATGATGCAGAGGACTGTTGTTGGTCCCACTCTGCACGAGGTCCCAGAGGTGTGAAGGCAGGTCCTGGGGTCCGAATCAGCTTGGCCATGCTAGCAGAGCTCTAGAAGCCTGAGTTTTCCAGAAGCACCAGATGCTTCCAGCTCATTTCTCATACACAGTGTAGCTCCCAGTGCTGTAGAGCACAGGCTCAAGTTTTCCCAGATAACTTCCCAGTCATAAGCAAGCCCAAGGCACTCTGTCAAATTGGGTTCTGCTTGTTCTGTTTCTACCAGTCTAATAACTAATCTAGTCTAACGAGACTCAGTAAGAGGAAACAAAAACAAGAACAAACAACAAACAAAACAAACCAAGCACACCCATACTGCAAATTTCTCCTCCAGTAGAATATGATTTCTGTGTATCTTTCAACCTCATTTCACATTCATGGCAGTACCAAGAGGCAGGATATATGTTCTTTCTTTCTTTCTTTCTTTTTTTATTCTTTATTTTGTAGTTAAAATAGAAGCTCAGAGAGGCTAGGTCAGAGTCATATATTCAGTAAGTACACAAGTAAGTTTGGAAAACTATGCATCTAAATCATTGCTAGATTATTCTTTTGTGTCATTGAATGAAGCCTACTTATTCTGACTGAGCTGCCTGTACTTTTTGCTCTATATTCATTTTTCTTCATTTTGGCCTGTTTCAGTCCCTGGATGTGGATGCTTTAGATAGGGTACCGATTGGGTTACAGCCTTGCCTCAGTGTTGGATTCAAGTTCACACAGATACTTTATTGTTCAGCTCATGGAGAAGTAGCATCTCAGCCATGCATGGTCGTAGCAGCACCGAGGGAAGCCGAGCTAGGAGCTCAGGTTTGAGTCTTCTGGGCACTGTAAATGTACCTCAGTTGTGCACTCACAGATTTCATCACCAGTACTGTAATAGAGGAAGGAAGGAGAGAAGAAAGGGGGGGAGGGAGGCCGGAAGGAGAGGAGGAACAAAGGATCTATTTTTCTTTCTTGTGAGTCTGGAGAGTAGATTTGTGTCTTACTTTGACCAGCAAGATGGTATAAATAATGCTATGACAGCTCAGGGCCATGGATTTAAACAGCTTGGCTGTTGAGACTGGCATCCTCTTGGACGCCTGAGCCGTCATGTAATGTGGTTACCTACCGGACTAGAGATCCAGGGTGGTTTGAGGGTTGCGCGGCCAGTCAGCAGGTAGGCTGTCTGCCTCAGCTGGAGTACCAGGTGTGAGTGGAGCCCTGAGTGGGCCTCCTGCTAACTGCTGCTGTTTGAATAATCCGAGTGAGATTAACAGAAACCTTAGGCAGTGAGCCCCACTCAGACTGTAGAGCTGTAAGCTGTAGGCAGTAGTGACTTTGAGCCACAAAGCTCTGGGGAAGTTTGTTAAGTAGAAATAAGTGCCTGAAATATTCACTGACTCCTACATTTACTTTATCTCCAGTCATTGAAAGCTTGATACTAATTTTTGTCTTGTGTATTCACACTCCAAAATACTGGGATCTCAGGAAAGGTGAGGCTCTAGTTTATTGAAAAGAGAGAAAAACTTGACAAGGGAAGAGTGCAGTGAAAATAAAAGAATGAAAAGCAGTGGACAGGGAGAACTTACAGGAAATGTGATGCAGCTCTCACAAAATAATTTTAACTTTTAAAAAATTTTATGTATTTGGTACCGTGTCTCCCTATGTAGCTAGCTCAGACTTATAGTGATCCTCCAGTTGCAGCATCCCCAGCACGAGGATCACAGGTGTGCGCCACCAGGCCGGGTCTTGGTGGCTGGCTGCACGCCAGGCTGGCACAGCATGTGGTACTGGGTTCTAACTCAGGTCTTTGTGAGGCAGATGCTTCAACCTCTGAGCTATTTCTGTGGTCCCAATTTTAACTTTCTGAAGGCTGCTTCAGTAAAAGGAATGTAGTTGATTTTGAGAATTGTAATGAGTAGAACAATAGAATAGAATCAGAATCTACATATGAGTATATTTAACTTCCATAGATGAAGCTCTGTGATAAACACCTCAGACCCAGGTGCTCCAACTCTACCCTGGTGAGGCTCATGGCCCATAGATGCCCACTCTGTGGGCTCCTCTTCTGCACCACTAAGGCTAAGGTCATGCTCTTCCAGATCATTTCCCAGCCAATTGGCTGAGCATGATGGAGTCTCCAGGCCTGGCCATTTCTGCCCACTCAAGACTCTGTGACAGATTGTCTTTGCCCTGGATTGCCACATTAGAATGGTCAAGAATTTTTGAAATTCTCATTGTGTGCCCTACATTGTTTTTCCTGTTCAATTCTTTTTCTCTTCTTTCTTTATATAAATACTATTTAAAGTCCAAAGCCTTTCCTTGTGTAGTCTTTTTTCTTTATGTGTAGTTGGTGGTATTCCCTAATAAACATATTTCACTCCTGATTTTAGCTCAGCATTCACATCTTAGAGGACCTAAGCAAGGCAGAACGGGGAGAATTAAACTGACACATGGTTCAGATCAGAAGAATTTAGTGTACCCTTCCAATTCTGCAATAAGATAACAATACTGTCTGCAGCCTGATCACTTCCAAGCAGAACTGGATCATCATTTTGTAATTCTTAGAAAACCTAGAGAGGTTTTTAGTGCATGAGATGTCTTGTGAGGTAGAGAACGCACCTATCTAGATTACAAACTTGATTCTTTTGGGGAAATAATCTGTATTACCTTCATAATTTCAGTGGTGTATTCATATTGGAGTCTATAAAATTTATTTCGGTTGTTAGTGTTTGTGACTATCGAGAGTGTTGGATCTGCTAAATTAAATGCAAAAAGATGGAAGTACAACAGTGTCTAGCAAACGATGGCTGTTCAAATTAAAGTTCATGGCAATGTACGTATTTTCTGAGTAGATAACACTAACACTGAAGATGACTAAAGAGAGAAATGGAAGAACTGTTAAACATGCTGCTATTTATTTTAATTTGAGAAATCATCTTTCATATTGTATTCCTGCTAATATGTATCATATGAATATGATAGTGCATCCAGATCCTGCCTAATTCTTGAATATGAACTTTGAAGATCTAAAGCTGGAAGACCCATGTCGCCTTTGCTCACTTTTCAAGGTTATTAAAGATATGAAGTGGTCTTGCCTGGTTCTAACTCTGCAGAGGCAGGCTTGGGAGCCCTCAGGAGTACAGCATTCCTTTGCCTGCCTCAGACCCTGGTGCCTGAATTGCACTGGTGCATGCACAGGACTTGGGAGGCTGGCGCCAAGTTCACAGAGCCCTCACCACTGCAAGCCTTGTCTTACCGCTGCCTGCACTGCTGTGTAATTCGTGCTGCTGCAGCCCCACCCTGTTGTGGCCAGTGCCAGCACTGCTGCCGCTTTGGCTTTCCTGGCCCTGGTGACTCCAGAGACAGGCTGCTTCAGATCTTCCTTGCACCTTTCTGTACATGCTTTGCCTTGAGACTTAGGAGTCTGGGGAGCCTGGGATAGAGGACACCCTGGCCATGTGCTGCCTTTCCTACTATCCTGGCAGCTGTCCTTGAACCAGACTTAAGTACCTAAATTCTCTTTGCTGTTCTTTAGAGCTTTCTTTGTCCAGAGGGCTTTTTCCATCCTGAATGCCCCACTTGCCCTGGAAACAGGCACATAAATATTAGAGCCCCAAGTGGACACACTGTAGTCTTAGTGTGAAATCCTTATCTCATTTCATATTTTAGTGTGAAAGAAATAGTGAAATGCACTCATATTTTAATTGTGAATACATAAGAGTTTTTAGGCACCAAGAAAAATTGAATCATAATTATTTAAGATTTGTACTGTGTAAGTATAACTTTAGTATCCAACAAGTAAGGTGAATTCTTTTTTTAAAGTCACTAGAGCTCAAAAGTCAAATATTTCTTTGAAGGCCTCTTAATAATTCATGCTTCCCATATCAAGTGGCCTGCAGGGACAGGTCATTTTTTTGTTTTGGTGATAAGTTTTTTACTTTTTCTCTAATCTTTATCCAGGAGGAGGACAATGTTGTATGAAAACTGAAAAGTAGGAAAGTAACATGAGGGCCAGTGCGATAGCTCAGTCGACCAAGTGCATGCTTAGGCAAGTGTAGGACTGGGGTTCAATCCCTGGTACCACATGTAGCACTGGCCCCACTTCTCAGCACACTGATTTGCCACTGAGACTGGGTGTGGTGGCACACGCCTGTGATCCCAGGACTGGGGAGGCTACAAACAGGAGGATCACTAGGAGTCTGAGCTGCACAGTGAGACCCTGTAACAAAATAAATAAATAAATAAATAAATAAATAAATAAATGTATAACGAAAGTAACATGAAAAATTACAAACCTCTCATCCTTAATGACATGCACAATAAAGATTTTTAATAGGAGAAAAATAGTTGCACTGTTTAATTGTTTATCATCTTAACTAAAATAGAAATTCTGTTTAGATATTTTCAAATTGGGAAAGAATTAGGACAAAAGAACAGTCAATTTTTTTTTTTCCTTGTTTAAATACTTCTCAGTACTAGTAGTCTAGAGGGATGAGAGGGTGAATGGAAGAGGAAAATGGAGGAGGAAAAAGAGAGAAATAGGAGAGAGAGGCAGACGAGAGAAGTCAGACCCCAGCGAAGGTTCTCTGCCCAAGCGCGGTATTTTTCTCCAAAGGTAATATGATCACTTTTTCTAGATGAAGATGATAGAAGTCTGTATTTCTGTCCTACCTTCACTGATAACACTTGGGGATTTTGTGCTTTTTTATTAACTGCATGGAGACTGCTACATAATATGTAAATCCATGCCCTTGCCTTGTCTTCTCCCTTCCTCCACCTCCCCCTCTCTCTTCTCTTCTTCCTCTCCTCTCTCCCTGGGCAATTATACTTACAAATTTTAAGACAAAATGTTCCGAAGTTTCCCAGGCTAGTCTTACGCTTCTTATTCTTTTCTCTTAATGTCCAACAGTGCTGTGAGTATAGGCATTTAGCACCACATCCAGCTCATTTTTTTCATTTTAATTGAATTCATTAATTTTAAAGTTGTAATGCAAAAGAAATATTTCAACATATGGAGCCTGAGAAACCAACCCATGATATCACTGTTTAAAGATCTATATGAATACGTATTTTGTGGACTGCATATTATAAATAACTTTATTTTTGGTAAAATAAGGATCACAAGCCTGTAGAAAGAAAAAAATATAGTTCTCTTAAATTTATACTCTTCTTATTTTGGGGTTTATTGGGAATTCATGTCTACTGTCTTTGTGCAAAAATGTTAATGTTATCTTAGTGTTAAAATTGTAGAGTAAGAGCTTGTTAGTTCGTAGGATTATAAATATATATATAAATATTAATGTTTATGAGTATTTAAAATTCTGTTTATCATCTACACACAGTATTTTCATTTCATATTAAGACTATATGCAAAAAAAAAAATTGGGCTGTAGTCAGAATTCCTTTCCTATGGAGAAATGTTCTTGTTTTAGGATTCAAATCTGCTCAGTCAAATGAAGTTTGAAAAAAAAAAGTGAGGTTTGAAAGTAGTTTAATTGAGAATTTCTATTTGAGCAGACTGGTTGGGTGTATTTATTAGTATTTTTTTCTGAGGAAATACTACTTGTTTGAGCAGATTTAAACTCAGCTTTAATCTTCATTACAAGCCACAGAAAACTGGTTCATGAGTTTTCAGTTTTCAGGACATTAAAACAAAATAATGATGTATGAAGTAGGCAGTTACAATCATTAATTACTTAGGGAAAGAGAGTCACAGCTACTATACCTGTAGAGGAATCCTATGTGCTAATTCTAGGGTGAATTCTACTACTGGACAGACAGTTTCAACATCTGCATTGATTAACCTGTGAAGCGAGAACTTTAAATTGAAAATAATGATAGCACTTTGATTATGGTGATTTTCTGGAAAGGCTCGCTGCACCTTGGGTTTCCAGAGCAGTGGCAGCTGTCAAACCTCAATACTTTTTCCTGAGAATAGCTTCAGTGTAGGGTGTTTTTCAAGGACAAGTTGCTCCGCTGTTGTCTCAGTGAACACTGCTAGTTAATATTCAGCAGTTTTCAAAATCAAAATTGTGTGTCCTGCTCCCCAGAGTGTTTGTTAAAGTGATTGTGTGTTTATTCGAGCCTTCGACAGCAGAAACAGAGTATTTGTGGCCAAGTTGCTGGTAATGAGGACCTGGGTTAGTCCAGGATACTGATAGGAAAAGAAAAATGCCATATATGTCAAAATATATTGTTTATAAAAAATAATTGTAATAGCTCAAAAAGTCAACCCTTTCTTTGAAGTCCTTGTACTTTATAAAACTTCTGTTGTTCATCCTGAAGGTAGGGTGGCGGGGGTATGGTAATATCCTGCTGTAAACTCCAGGAGTGACATGCTGGTGATCAAGGAGTCGGGGGGTCTCTTAATCGCAGTGTCTGTCGGATGGCTGATTAAGGCACTTTGCAACATGATTCCTTAAGATTACAGGAAGTCCTTAATGAAGAAAAGTTTGCGGAGCATTCAAAAGCCCAGCCTGGCATTATATAAATTGTGTTGAAAAGGTCATGTGGGAAAAACACGCTTTGCCAAAAGTGAAATAATGTAGCAGCTAATATTGTCCATCAAATGCTGTACCCAGAATTTAGGTTTGGTTACTGCATCTGTTTTGAACGCCAAGTTATTTTCTACTACCAGGTGCTATTGCCCTGGAAGCAGAAGCATCTTGACTGGCTGGGACTTTTTCTGCTGTGGATATCTAGAATATTCCAGGATGCATTGTTTGAAAAGTATAGTCAGTCTCCTCTTATAAAGAATTCTTATTTTTAGATTTTGTATTGTTTGTAGTGGATCTCTGAGGAATGAAAGCTGCTGCAACAGTCCTTTACTAGGTTGATTTCTTCTGGAGCTAGAACATTTAATAATAAAACACAATTTGGGGAATTGTTCCACATAATGGAAAACACTTTGGTCATTAATTAAGAAACAATGCACCTACATTCTATTGGAGGTTTTTCCTTTTTTTGGAGGTCATGTGTAGAATATATTTATTGGAGGGAAAGAAAGCTCCTGTCCAAGAGAGGGATAGAAGAGGGGCCTGAGTGGGTTGTCCCTCCCCCTTGCATTGGAGTTTATCGTTGTTAAACAATTTTGAAGGCAACAGCCAGGTATATAAGTCACTTCAGTGATGCTGAGACACACACTGCATTTTAAGCATTGATCTTTGACATAGAAAGATGGGTTCATTAATAAAAAAAAGTGATTATGTATTTGAAACTTAAGCCATAGTATTTGCTAATATTCAAGATAGTTTTTTTTTTTTTACTTAGCATTGTTATGTGTAGGCAATTCCTTTTGTCTTTTAAGTAAATTGATCTGTGTTAGGATTGTACTTAGTTCTTAAAATTGTCCACCAGGTGAAACGCAATCAGATTGCCTTGACACCAGATTTTGGAAGAATTATATGTCCAGTCTAGTAATGGGGACAACACAATAAGTTAAATAAGGTAGTTTAATATAATAATAAAGTCAGACAAAATAGTAACTATAAGATATAGAAGAATCCAGATGAATGCCTGGGCTCTAGCTCACCACCTAGAAGTGGTCTGTTGTCAGGGACACGCCGGTAGTCCTGAGGTTAGGCCATGTCTTGGTTACTTTTCTCTCCTTGCTGGGGCAAAATACCTGACACCCAAAATTAGGAAAGGAAGGGTTCATTTAGCTCATGGTTTGTGGTGTTTTCAGTCCATACTTGGCTGACTTCAAGGCAGAGTGGCTTATAGCAGACAGAGGGCAGCAGTTCACGGTGGTAGTGGTGGTGGTGACACAGAAAAGGAGAAAAAGCAACAAAAGAGAGGAGGAGCAGAGAGCAAGCCTCTTTCCTACTCACCCCAGGGTGGTAGTAGTGTTCACACCTGTAAACTTTAGGACCAAGCCCCCCTGACTGTGTGAGGCTTTTGGGGGGCATCTAGACATGAACCGTAACAGGCCAGGTCAAGCATCTGATCTGGTGGCTGCACCACAGAGAGTGTGTGTATCCCCTGTGGGGACCTGTACCAGGCTCAGTTGGACTCCTGGGGGTGTGAGGCTTGCAGCAGGTTGCACACAGTTTTCCTGAGAAGTCTGGCGCTAGAGGCATTTTCATGTGGAGAGGGTCTCAGAAAGATTAGCAGTGGGCTGAAAGTTCACACCTGGAGGGGATCCTTGTCCTTTGATCCCTGTGTGGCTGGAATATAGCTCCACTGGATCTTCTCACGTCTCCACTCAGACTGCCCACTGTTGGACTGTGGGAAAACAGGGTAGAGCTTCCTTCTTCCTGTGTGCCAGTAGCATCCCATACTGGGAAAGTTCATGTGAAGTAGAAAGGCATAAAGGAATTCCTGGTGTGACCATAGGACATGAATTTATTCAAAAGTGCATTTGTCCTTGGGAGGCAGTGAATTCATAGCTGCCACATACTGCCTTAGATTTCATTGCCAGTGTAAATTGCCTTTAAGAACTTCATGTTGTTTAGAGGTGTCATAATTCTGTCCCCCTGTACTTGCATATCCTAATTGATTGTATTATTTTGACGTTCAGAAGCTGCATGTGGGCATGCATGTATTTTTTCAGTGTATCTTTTATACTATCTACAGCTTTCTGGATTGAGAATGGAATCCTGTGTATTTAGGACACTTCTAAGTATGTTCACATTCTTTGATTGAGTAACCTCAGTGCATGGATCTCTTGACGTATCAGTAGGCCGTTCTAATTAAAACATCCAGATCGCTTTTGCAGACAAGCAGGAAACTGTCCCCAGAGTCTCACCTGGAAATGGCACACCCTTCTTTGACAAAGCTGAGGCCCAGTATTGATTTTGGGACACCGAGACTGTGCAAGTGCATAGATGCTTCTGTTCCCAGGCAGTCACTTTTTCTCTCACCCATATACAGTTATTTTTGTTGTTGTGGGTGAGAAAAATCTATTACTATTGTCTACGTTCTGTTGTTCTATAGATGCTACATAGTCATATACCATAGTAATTATACAAATAAGTTGTCAACTATTATTAATTTTGGAGATCACTGTACAGGTATGTGTCAATGTGGTGTTTAAAAAATATATACTAATTAATAATTCCTGGATAAAGCTGATTTATTATGCAGTGAAGTATCAGCTAAATTATTCTTGATATTTATGTCTATTGTTGCTTTAACCAAAGAATTACCACTGGCAAATACATTTTTCTAGCATTCAGACATAGAACAGTTTTATTATTGTGATTTATTGTTTATTATAGTAAAGAGAAAAAAGCCTTTGATGAAATATTATAATTGCTTCAGCAATTTGCTCTGGATTTGTAATTTTTCTCAGGTTGATTTTTTTTCCTTTAGGGTGGAAGGGTGGCTAGTTTATTAGACATGAGAAAAAATTCCAGTGTAAGTAAACCTAACAGATATATTGTTTACAATTAAATTTGGAAGAATGTTGTAGGAACATGAACATTGAGAAAAGATACTTAATTTTCTTGTATTATGGGTAATAGATGATTTTACATAAACCATTATAATGCATATGTATGAAATGAGTTATGGAATGATTATAGGACAAGAGGTACATCTTGATAAGTCATTTCTAAGAATCTTCTAACATGAAAGTGAGATCTGAATCCTACATTCACTATGTATTAATAAATTCATAGTCATCTGTTTTGAATATAGCACAGTGTTAAGGTGATTGTGGACTTAGGAGTAATGTTAGATACCATTCCCAGCTTTAATCTGTAATTTTTGAATGAGAAAGTTTTTGTTCATTTTTGCCACAATACAAAGGAATATATGAAGTAATAGAGTTAAAAATCACACAACCCATTTATAACAAAAAGTATACAAAACAGATAATTTGATAGTTAGCTTTTTGTTTCCACAAATGCACCTGAGATAGCCAATTTATGATGAGAAAAGGTTTATTTTGTATTGTAGTTCTCACCCTGGGTCCAGAGGGCTTGTAGCTTTTATGGTCTTTCTGCTAGGGACAGTACTTCATGGTGGGAGCACAGGAAAGCTGGACTTGTTCACTTGAAATTAATATCATACCAGGTCTCCCTTGTGAACCTGTCAGCAGTGACCTAACTCTCCCACAAGGCCCCCACCTTGTAAAGGTTTCAGGGTATCCCGTTCTGTGGAATGGGCCTTTAATGAGTATCTACCAGGTTCGTGACTGGTGGATACAGAGTTGATCGTTTATTCTTCTTTCAGTCCTCTGAGGACCTCTTGCAAGTGTTGAATAGAAATTCAAGGGACTTGTTTAGGGCCGTGCAGATTAGCAGTGGTGAGTGGAGAGTCCCATGCTAGACATCAGTGCCTTCCCCTGGCTTATGTAGCTTCTGAGAGTCAAATATAAATTTTGTATTTCGTTGCTAAGGACTCGAAACATATTAACTTTCATTGGAATTCAAAATAAAACTAAATTCAAATAAAAGCCATACTATGATATAAATGGACATGTTAAATATGTTATAATTTAAAAAACTATTTTTCCTTTTCTTTTAAGTGGGAATTTTTTTTCCTGTCCTGACTCATTAGTATTTCAATGTTTTTCTCCTGGCTCCCATAATAAAAGTCAAAGTGTGATTATTTCTCCTTGGTAGCTTATTTATAGGTTCATCTTTCTGTAAAATTGTGCATTAACTATTACATTAATGAAAACAGTAATTGTCACAGCAGTGGAATTATAAAATTTCCATCATCCCATTATGCCAATGAATAGGTTGTTTTCAGGGTTATTTTTTTTTATCTCTCCAATTAGAAAGTAAGCTTCTAAAAGGTTGTAACATTTACTCTTAATGAGAGAAACCGCACAAAAAGGCTGCTAATAACTATTAGAAGTTAAACATCTGATTATTCTGAAAAAAAAAAAGATATAAAACATTTGATTAAAAGGAATAAGAAAGGAAATCTGACATTTGCATGGAATTTCCTAACTTCTGGGCAAGATTTGTTTCACAGTGAAGTGGTGTGATTTGGGACAGAGATGAAAGATCTAGGATCCTGTGCAAGTTTTGCAGTCTCTGTGAACAAGTGAATGTGGAATCAGCTGGGACTGGGCATGGTGTCACTCAGGAGGCTGAGGCAGGAGGATCTCAGCAAGTTTGAGGCTAACCTGGCTACATAGTAAGGTCAAGGGCAATCTGAAGTGCATAATGAGTTCCTGTCTGACAGAGAATGTACTGTAGAGTTGCATGACCTAGGTTTGAATTAGAGCTTTGTCAGTGTCGCTTTGATTTTTGTCTCCACTTTTTCTTTACCCACAACCGTAGCAGGTCTTCATGTAAGGCTTTGTGAGTATTAATTGTTATAATGGAAAACCATCTAGCTCAAATAAGATAGATGCTCAACAAATGTAGCTTGTTTTAAGTGTTAACTGATAGATTTGATGAAGATTGCATTGTGCATTAAAATTCTTAATATTCTTTTGAACTTTGTGGAGAGAAAAAACAAAGGGATTTTCATTGTCACAGAAGCCTAATTTTCAAGTTTGACTACTTTAAATTTTCAACACAATTTAAAAACTTACTTTCAATCTTTTATGTTAAGTATGTGCACTGATTTTTAGATTTCTAAAAAAAATTAGCCCCCCACCCAGCATTTGTTGCCTGACCCTTGTTTTAGTCTAATTGAAATCAGCTTGTCTTTTGTTTCCTTCTCACAGATCACAGTTCAGGATTAAGGATTCCTGTTGGCTTGGGTTTATTATGTTTTTATAACAGCCTGTAGTTACTGTAGAGTTAACTGTAGGGTTTTTATTTGCATATCTCATAAAATTCAAAAGGATCATGTAAAAGTTGCTGATGTCCATGTAGATAACATTTATATTAATTTCCAAGTAAGTATTTGGATCTCTGTGTGAAGAATTGTAGTTGGAACAGTTTCTCATTGTTTCTGAATTTTATTGTATTATTGGGTTCCTTCCGGCCAATTTCATGCATTGTCTCCTTTGCTTGCTGGTGTTTGTGGGGAAAAAAAGTGTAAACTGGACAATTGCAGTGACATTATCTGGCTCAGAAATGCTAGCCTTTTCTAATTAAGATGTCACATAACACATTATAGAATATTTGCAACCACAAGGCATCTAATAGCCTAGGAAAATTGGACCAAATAAGTGCCTTTTGGTATTTTAGCAATGAGACAGTTTCAAAACAGGTTAGTAGGACAGTCACAATAATTAATATATCGCATATTGTTGTATTAGTAGTTATTCATTGTACGAGATGCAGACATGATATACTGTCCAAAGACTATTAGTACTAATCTTTCTTCTCATTGAATTAAGGGAAAGTAACTGTATATCTATCCTATTTTGTATATACAGATACAAAATGGTCCTTCATTTATAT
>NDGM011085259.1:0-10125 GCA_002564305.1 Octomys mimax | reverse complement strand
AAAAAAAAAAAAAAAAAAAAAGACTTCTGGTGTTGGAGTTCTGGAATTTTGATATTGAAGTGTCATAGAGAAGTTCTTTTCTGTTTGTGGCTATTTGGAGTGCAGTATGTCTCATTTACCTGTAAATTAAACTTTTTTACTTTATAAGGAAAATTTTCTATTATTTCCGTAAACATGTTTTTAAAAATGCTGTTTGTGCTGCCTTTTGCTTTTTTGCCAACATCAGTTGCTCTTAGATTAGTCTTCTTTGTGTCTTATACAAGTTATTGTGCCTAGGGGGCCGGGGAGATGGCTCAGTGGAATAAGCGTTTCCCTGGCAAGCACAAGGGCCTGAGTTCAATCCCCAGTTCTGCCAAAAACAAAAAACAAAAAATAAATAAACAAGTTATTGTGCCCATTTTTAATGTTCTCTTGTTGTTGTTTTTAAGGTATCTGTCATTAATCAGTCACTGACAGCAGCCCTGTCCTCTAATTGTGAGGCTTTCTCCTCACTCTTGTCACTTCTGCTGCCTGTTCTTACAATAGAATTTTTAATCTATTGAACTTCTATTTGGTTACAATTTTTCTATAGATTTTAATTTTTTTCTGTACTTGTTATTCATGATTTGTTTTTTCTTGCTAGCTTTTTTCCCCCACTAGCTCTTTTATAATGTTTTCAGTAGATTTGCTTATCATATGCTCTATTTGCTTACTTATTTCATCTTTGGGCTTATCAAATGCCCTTATTGATCTCTTTTGTTTTCTCTGTGTCATTTCAAACAACTTTTCTCTATAACTTCCTAAGAAAACCAGCTAATAGTAAAGTGAAAGATAAGGCAGAGGAGAGACAGCTGAAAGTGGAAAAGAATAAAACAGAAAAGAAACTAAAGCAAACCAAAAAACCCAAAACAAACAAGGAAAGGAATAAAAATCCTCATTCCCCCCCAAATAAATAAAAGAGAATAGTTGAAAATAAAAAAAATTTCAAAAGATAGAGGCAAAGAAAAAAAATTCCTCTGTGTTTTTGAATGAGTCAGGTTTTTGTCTTTTGTTCTAGGATCAACCGTGTTGGAATCCAGCAGTCATGATTTTCTCTACCTACCTTTAGGGTCTGTGGGTTTTGAGGTGCCCTCCCCATACCAGCAGCTCTGTATCTGTTCATGCCTGACTGTAGGTATTGTCCAAGCCAAGGCATGGCCTTGTTGATATTGGTAGATGGAAAAAACAACCAGCCCTCTAGTCTCTGCTTGATGTGGGCTGTGGGTGATGGTAGACTGTTGGACTAAATGTAAACACTTACAGAAACAAGGACCTGTGTTCTTCCTAGCCTGAGCTTGCAGTTCTGACGGTGGGGTCTATGGCTGACCCAGTCCCTCTCAGCTGTGGTTTTTTCTGCTTGTCTCTTATCCAGTCACTTGGGAAAGGTAACTGTTGTGTTCCTGAAGTTGCTGGGTAATTCTGTACTTTTCCTTTTTTTTTTTTTTTTAACTTTCTGGACTTCCCTTCCATCCTGAGGCATTAATTCCCTATACCAAAGGGAATTAATATGTTGACTCAGTTTAAACTAGATGGCTCATAACACTTCACAGCCAGTGTGGGCCTGCTTGCTTGTGTCATGGGTGCCATGTTCCTCTCCTGGGTTTTATTTTTGATACCATATATATTAAATTTGTGTTAATAGAAGAAGGAAATTGGATCCTGAAAAAGTCAGGTAAGTTTAGTGATATTTAACCTGTGGTTAGTGATGAAGAGACATGCAGGGAGGGTGACCATTGTTTGGCTTTACCTGGGTCCTTTTCTACTGCCGGAGTCTCATTTGCTTAGCTTGTGTCCTGTGTGTGTTATTTTTACATTTTTTAGAGGTGAGTTTAAATTAGAATGTTTATATAGACCCCACTATGATAAAATCTATTATTCAATTAATAGATACAAATTGAAATATTATAATTACTTTAGTGTTATAATTTTACTTTTCCTTAGTTTTTGCAGTAAAATATTGTGTTACCACTAACCATTTTGTTATTCGGAAGATTCTCTTGTTAAGAGATATGCCTTTGAGTAAAGAATTACATTTCTGGAGTTCGTAGTAGAGGACTTTGCTTGATAAATTGTCAAACATTACAGAAAATACAATTTCAGTTCAATACAAGTTTTAGGAAGTAGTAGGATCTTACCTTTGGGGAAGTTCAAAGGAAACTTAATGACTGTTCATTCCAGGTACTTAAAAATACTTCGTTGTGGGAAACTTCCAAATATATACAAAATTGGAGGAAATAATACATCAAAATGTTTTGAAAGGCAGAGCAGATAGCTCAATGGAGTAAATCACCTGCTTAGGCAGGCACAGGGACTGGGGTTCAATCCCTGGCGTGCTGTGCTGGCCCTGCCCCTGGGAGCACTGAGAAGGTGATTGAGACTGGGTGTGGTGGTGCATGCCTATAATCTCAGCCCTTGGGAGGCTGAAAGCAGGAGGTTCACTTCAAGTCCAATCTGTCTAGTGAGAACCTGTACTAAATACATTAAAAAAAGTTTGAAGATGAAATTTTGGCATAGTAACTTACATGAATGGGACACTGCATGTTTTTGTTTGTGGACGCAAGATGAGAGTACACACTTAAGGTCATACTGTAGTTTACATTATGCTGAGAACAAAAATTCTATTGACAAGTTTTACTGATGGGTAGAATCCCAGGTCTCCAGGCACCAGGAGTCTGCATTCATTCTCTTTGATTTTCTTGATGTGAAGTTACTCATGCACAAAGAAGAGTTACTGTTTAATTCTGGTATTTCCAATTCTTCCTCAGTGGAGGGTCTTAATGATATGTGATTCATCAGTGCCTCATTGACCCTTAACACAAATGACCAATCGGACCTCTAAGTCACAGTGCTTGGCCCATGCAGGTGCTTATAGCGATTTGTTCACTGAATAAGTGAGTCACTGGCCAGCGGATCTTCTCCCTGGAACAATGGGAACTGGGCTTGATTATCTTCCCAACAGAAAATGAGGTTTTACAGTAATAAGTTGCTCTATCTATGAAAGGTTGAAGAAACTGAAATGTAAGAATTTTTGTCACTGATGTCATTTTTGGATGGTGGCTTCTGGATTCTTCATTTATTAAACAAGCTAATTAGAAACCAGATGGAGTCTGCTCCATAATTTGTTCCTAAACCTGAAGAAGTCCTTGCTCTCTCTGCATTTAGATGAAGTAGTAGTCAGCTTATATGAAAAGTTTACTCAGGGCAGATGTGCCAATATTCCCAGAAGAAATCGGATACACTTATAATCAGAATCAGACTATGAGAAGCAATAGTTGAAATAGGATCTCTTGGGGAGCAAGCCTTGCATGTAAACATAAAGACAGTCAGACTGGAAGTCTTGCAAGATTCTTATTTCTTTTTCATGAAAAGGTAGAGAGTGTCTCCAAAATTTTAGCCAATATACATTTTTATTAGTGCATGTTTGTAGTGCACAATGAATACTTTCATTGAGGAACTTGGTACATGAATATGACATAAGAAATCTTAATTAATTTTTATATCCCCTTCTTCTTCTCTCCTCCCCTTCTCTCTATCTTTTGGCTCTGTTCTCTTTTGAAAAAGTTCTATCTTACTTTTTCCTGCTATCGATCTTTTCTTTGGTATTTTAATTTATTTATATTTCGTGTTTGTCTTATAAGAGAATTCATACACTATTTAAGCTTATGTATCTGATTTGTTTCACCTAATGAATTTTTTTAACACATTTACTCAATGAAAATCATTGCTAACCCATTTATCATGTAATTTAACATGCCAGTAATTTCACGAAATCATTTATGACAGTGGATATGCCAATAAGCTTAGTGTTAGGATTTTCTTTGGCATACTAGAGATGAACCCAGGGATAGGCAAGCAAAATGCCATTGGGACATACTCCTAGCATTCAGTTATGTATTTGATCAAGATATGGCAGGTCATGATTGACACATCTGATATGAATCAAGGATGATTTTGTAGTAGTTCACACCAGAGTGTGGTATTTTTAGAAGTATACCTTCTTTTGTTCCATAAAGCATGACAGGTGATTCAGGACAATTGCTCCCTCTATCTTTAAGACGTAAATTAATGATACGCTACCATGAGTACAGTATTTTAAAGTAAATATACAAACATTCTTAAGTGATCACACTTGAACGTCATCCAACAGACATGCACATCCCTGTTTTGCATTATTCTTGTGGGCCTCATTTTCCGTGTTCACCACTGTCTTTTATTTTCTCACTAACACTTTCAGCTAGGTTTACACTGTTCTAGCCTCTTTCTGCTGCTATAACCCATCATGATTTCTTATGTATGATGCATGTAAACTCACAAGGAGTCAGAATTTGATACACACCTAGTGAGATATGAGAGGTGTCAATTATTGTTCTTCCCTTTCCTGAGTGTAGCCTTTTCAAGGGTACAATGTGCTCCCCAGTTGCATAACTCCAACCCTTGCTTGCACGGCATATTTTGTAGCCCAGATATGAGAGGCATGTGATGTGGAGAATGTATGGGTCAAACTCCCCTCAAGTAAAAAGACTGTATTTGGTATATGGCTTACCGCATTTTAAAATGTTTATTAAAGTATAATTTATATATGGCAGACTATCAATTTGAAGTATAAAATCTGATAACTCGGTGTATGCGTACACATATGAAGCTATCACCAAATCCTGGTAAGGGAGATAATTGCTGTGCCCCAATTTTCCTTCTACTCCTTTTGCAGTATTGTTCTTTCCTTCTTTCTTTTTCTTAACCATGATCCAAGACAACCACTGAACTGCTTTGTGTCACTGTGCATTTGTTTTCTTTCCCAAGAAATATATATTTAGCCAACACTATTCATTTTGTCTGGTTCCCTCACTCAGCATACTTGTACTGAGATGGATTCATGTTGTTGCAGTCAGAAGTTGTCCACTGTCATTTTTATTCATGAGGAGTGGAGCGTTCCATTTTGTGGATAGTCTAGCTTATTGGTTCACCTGGTGATGGACAGTTGGGTTTTATCTCCCATAGTCTGGCTCTCATAAATTAATTTACTGTGACACATATAAGTGTCTGTGTGGATATAGCTCCTTGCCCTTTTGATAAAATGCCTAAGAACTGAATAGCTGGATTTTATGTTGGGATACTTTTCAAAAAGCATTTAAGAGAAAATTATCAAATAGTTTTGCAGGGTGTGTTTTTTTTGGGGGGGGGTGTCAGCTCAGCCCACCCTAAGGGCAGGGCTGTCGTGGCCTGTGGTGCTGGGGATCAATCCGTGATCCCCTGTATCTGCCTACACTTGCTTAAGCAGGTACTTTAGACTGCTGAGCTATCTCACTGGCCCAAATATATATTTCTGAACTTGGGACCTTGAGCTTGCCAGGAAGGTGATTATGCCATTGAGCTATCTCCCCACCCACCATATTTTTATATTTATATAAGCAATGTATGACATTTTCAGTCTGTGCCCCTTTAGGTGGTGCTTGGTGTACTTGGTCCTTTTACTTTTAGCCATTCTACCAGGTGTGCTAGAATCTTTTACTAAGGTTTTAATTTGTAATTCCTTGTTGATGACTAGTGACGTCAAGCCTCTTTTGGTGCCTGTACATCTTTTTTGGTTAAGTGTTCACGTCTTACACCCATTTTTGAATTATTTGCTTCTTAGTGATTTTTGAGAATACTTTATAGATGCTGGATATGGTCACCTAATATGACCCAACATTAATAATTTACTAATCTTTGCCATTTCATTCTCTGAATAGGATTTTTAAAGATAATTTTTAATTTTGAAGATAATTCAGTTTATGCAGTTTTTCTTTTTGATGAGAAATCTAGAAATCCTTTTCCTAATCTAGAGTCGCAAAGCTTTTCTCCTGCATTTCCTTCTACAATTTTGCAGATTCACCTTGAATTAAATTTTTGTACATTTGAATGTGGAGAGATAGGAATGGAAGTTATTCTGTGAATGAATGTCCGTTGGCACGTGTCTGTATATGTCTGTGAACCCAATTTCAACAGCATCACTTATTGAAAAGATTTCCCTTTAGGCCTCCTCTGGAGACTTGTGTCTTTGCACTGTTGTGAAAAATCAGTTGTCCATGTGTAGATAAGTGCCTTCCTGTACTTTTCATTCTGTTTCACTGATGTAGTTGTTCACTTTATGTCAGTATGATTGTGTTGATTATTATAGCTTTGTAAGTCCTGAAATCAGGTAGCATTAATACTACAATGTTGTGTTTCAAAATTTATTTGGCTACTCTAGGTCATTTTTGCTTTTATATGAATTTTAGAATCAGTGTGTCAATTCCTACATTGTGAGACTTTAGTGTACCCATACTGCTTGTATACATCACTTTAGAATAAATGGCACTGAGTTTTAAAAAATAAATGAATCGAGAATGTATTTCATTATTTAGGTCTTTCTTAATTTCTCTCCCTAGTGTTTGCAGTTTTGAGTATACAGTTCTTTTTTATGTTATAAGACTCATCACTGATTGTTCAGTGTATTTTGAAGTTATGTAAATGACAAAGAGTTTTAATTTCAGTATTGAGTTCTTTATTACAGGAATGTAAAAATACAACTGAGTTTTATTTTGTATCTTGCAAATTTGCTAAGTTCATTTATTAATTCTAGTAACTTCTCTAAATTCTACCAGATTTTCTAGGAAGATAATCATGGCATCTGTGCTTATAGGTTTTACTTTTTCTATCCCACCTGGATGTATTTTATTTCACTTTCTTGCTTATTGCATTAGTCAGAACCTTCAGTAAAATGGTGAACTCAACCAAAAATGAAAAAATTCTGGTTTTATTTCTAATTTTAGGGAAAATAATTCAACGTTTGTAGCATTATTCATGAAATCAGTTTTTTTTTTTGAGGGGGTCAGATTAATGAAATTCTCTTACACTTTTAATTTGCTCAGTGATTTGTAAAATATCAGAAATTTGTCTGACTATGTACCTAGACTGGCCTTGAACTCACAGTGACCCTTCTGTCTCAGCCTCCCAAATGCTGGGACTACAGATGAGCACAACCATGTTAGATTTTGTGTAATTTATTCAATTTAACTTGCCACAATTTTGTTTTGTTTAACTTTTCTGTTCATAAGGGATATTGGACTATATTTTTTTCTTAATAATTTCTTCATTTGGTGTTTATGTGATGCTGAACTCAAAGTACAGATTGAAATGTTTCAGCCTTTTTATTTTTTTATATTTTTATTTATTTATTTTTAGACAGACTGGGGATTGAACTCAAGTCCTCGCGCTTGCCAGGGAAGCGCTTATTCTACTGAGCCATCTCTCTGGCCCTAGTTTCTGCCTTTTTAGCTTTCTAAAAAAGTGCTTATAAAATTGGTATCATTTGTTTCTGAAAAGCTTTGTGGAGTTCATTAATGAAGCTATATAGGCGTACTTTATTTTGTAGGAAGATTTTAATCTGTAAACTTAGTTAATAGACATAATGCTTTTAAACTTATCTATTTATTTTTAAGTGTAATTTGTCTCTCATGGAATTTGTTCTATGTTGCTGAATTTATTAACATAAATTTTTTTCATAATGTTGTCTTCTTTTTATTCAGAACTGTGGTAATATAAACTCATTCCTGATAATAATAATTTATATTTTTCCTACTTTTCTACTGACTTTTTCAAATTATTTTCTTTTTTTGTTTCATTGATTTTTCACTGATTATTTTTATTCACTTTTTTCTTAGTGAATTTAATTTGTTTTCTTTCGTTAGTTTGTAAAGGTAGAATATTAGTTTGTTGATCTGATTTTTTTTTCTTGTATAATTAGGCAATAGATCCTATAACTTTCTATTTTAACTGTGATTTCAACTGTCTACTTTTGATATGCTATACATTCATTTTAATTGCATTTTTATTTATTCCTTTGACCCACCAGGAATTTATAAGCCTACCATAGAGCCATATCATATGGGGATTTTCCAAGTATCTTCTATTAATGTTTTATAATTACCTTATTTGTGGTGAGACAGTAGTCATACAATTTAGATACTTTTAAATTGACTGAGATTCTTTTATGATCCAAACTAGTGTGTATCTTGACACATTTGTGTTCATGTAACAAGAATGTGTTCTGTACTTTTCTCATGAAATGTTATGTATGGTTAATTTGGCCAAGTTGCCTGATAGTGTTTATAGTCAGCATTCTTATTGATTCCTGTATATCAGTTACTGAGAGGGGAATATCTGGATATGACTGTTCACATTTATACTTATTTTTTCATCTAGCTGTATGAAATGCTTGTATTATATATAAAGTTTGGTTATTGAATATACAACATTTAGAATTATTTCCTTTTGATGAATTGACTCTTTTATCATTGTGAAATCAACTTTATCATTGTTTATATTTGTTGATCTGAAATTTACATGGCCTTATACAATTATAGCTAGTCCAACTTTCTTTGCATAGTTTCAAGATGATATATTTTTATATTGTTCTTTTATATTTAGCCTATTTGTAGTTTATATCTAAAGTGTTATTTCTTGTAGGCAGTGTAAAGTTGAATATTGTTTTTATTACCTAGCATAACCTTTTTCTCTTAATAGGGGTATCTAGGCCAATTAAATGTCCTATGGCTACTGATGTGGTTAGGTTTCAATGTATCAACTATTTGGTTTTTTAAAAAACAATTTAAAAATCATTTATTTATTTGGTATAGGGTTTTGCTATGCAGCTCAGAGTCATAGTGATCCTTCTGTTTCAACCTCCCCAGGGCTGGGATTACAGGCATGTACCACCGTGCCCAGTTTCAGAGGCTGGCACAGGGCACCCAGGGTTCTGGTGCTGGCATGGCATGCGGTACTGGGGATCGAACCTGGGTCTCTGAACCTGCCAGGAAGGTACTTAGACTGCTGAGCTATCTCCCGAGCTTTACTTGCTTTTTATTTGTCTTGCTTGTTCTTTGTTTCTTCTTTGCACCTTTTCTGCTCTTTTGAAATGCATTGGATTTATTGTTATAGTTTCATTTTATCTTTTCTGATAGCTTTTTAGCTGCAACTTTTGTTTTATTAAGTTCTTATAGTCTATAATATGCATCTGTAACTCACAACTCCCAGTGATATATAATTTCATATTTTGTATATTTTCCATAGAATACCTCAAATTTTACTCTTACATTATTATTGTCACATATTTTACTTCTAAACATTATAAACCCACTCTATTTTATTATTTTTGTTTAAACAATTTATGTACATATAGATATACACATCTGCCTACCTGTCATCTATCTATTTGTCTGTCTGTCTGTCTGTCTTAGCTACTTTTTACTCATTGGGACAAAATACCGTCACCCAAAATGAAGGAGGAAAGGTTTATTTAGCTCACAGTTAGTGGAGGTTTCAATCCATACTTAGCTGGTTCCTGGGCAGAAGGCAGCAGTTCATGGCAGCAGAGCTCAGAGAAGGAGTAACAGTTGTGGCATCTATCAAGAGTCTCTCCCTTCCTTCCACGCTGACTGTGAGGACTGGAGCACCACCCTGAAGATCAGAGCTCCTCCCAAGTGGTGCAGCCATGAAGATCAAGCTCCTTGGAAGCCAGGGGTGCAGAAACCTTCCCCAACCCCTTTATATACCCTTTTAGTGCGGAGTCACTTTGGAGAGGGCCCTCTCCCCCCAGGGCATGGACTCACCAAGTGAATCCAACCAAGCTTCCGATATTTCAAGTGGGCGTAGTGTATCAACCACCACACTGTCTTCTTTTATGCTGCGAATGGAAACTCAGGACTTTGTGTTCACCAGGAAGGTGTTGTGGCACTGAGCTACATCCCAGCCCAAGTCTATAATATTTTAAAGATATCTAAATAACAAGAATGTTTAAAAATATTCATATGTTTGTCACTTCTAGTGCTCTTCTTTTATTTGTGTAGATTCATATTTTGATCTGGTATCATTTTTATTTTACCTAAAGAATATTTCTTTTAACTGTTATAAATTGGTTTTGGTAGTGTACATCTGCTGGAACTGAATTATTTCAGCTTTGAACATGATTTATGAAATACAATGTTTATTGGGAATTTAATTCTAGTTTTCTTTTTCCTCTTTTCAGTATCTTACCATTCTTGCTTCATTTTTCTCTGATGAGTAGTCCACCACTATGCATAGCTTTAT
>NDGM011085253.1:0-15184 GCA_002564305.1 Octomys mimax | reverse complement strand
TTTTTTTTTTCAAATTTACATTCAGAATTTTAATGGCACTTGACTCTGAAATCATTCCAGTAAAGCGGAAAATTAATATTTTAATATGTCTTCCACCACTCCAGCGGGTAGAAATGAGTACAGTGAAGGAAGTAGCAGGGAAGAAATGTTTTAGTATTAACTGTGTTTATGAATATTCGTCTCCCCCCTCATCAGATACCTGCTTTTCAGTGTCCACTCAACAATATCTCTAAGCCATCATGGAGCACACGCTAGCAATTGCATTACATTTTGTAGGGAGGAGAGGGACAATTTCCCTTTAATATTCTTTTGATTAGATTTTTGCCATAATTTTTTACTGCATGAATCCAAAAGAGTGAAGCATAACTAATAAAAACCATTGTCCAATAGCTTTCTCTCCTAGAAGGACATTGATCTTGTCTCTTCTTCTTTATCAAGAAAGTGGCTAGCAGAGAAACAAGGGGAAATTAAAGACCCAGAACAATTTGGCTGTCTGTGAAATTCTTAGGAAACCTGCTCGACTGTAGGGTCAAGAGTGACCAAAACTTAACTTGTACAACTCCTATATTCATTATATGCAATCATTTGTTTATTTTTGGAAAGAAGCAAATGACCAAGAGGTCAATTATCACAATTCTTTTGTAAAAGGACAAGTATTAAGTGAATATTTGTAGAATTAAAATAGAATTAAAATGTTTAGTCAGTAAACAATTAGTTATAGCAGTTCTATGCTCATCATGTTTAATATAGAATACTACAGTGCTTAAACTCTTCCAAAATTTAAGTAATTAAAAACATTATCTGTTAACTTCAACTTTAAAATACAAGTTACCAAATTTCCATATTTAGTTCAAGGCTATCAATTAAATTTGTATTGAAAAATGTTTCATTTTATTCTTTTGAGTCTCTGTAGAATCATATTGGTAAAATAATGGGAACATTAGTTATCTCAGTAATAGATGAAGAATTGTAAAATAACATATGTAGAATGGCCAATACGATGGGAGACACAGAGGATGTAGTAAATACCAGAGGCGATTGTTATTGTTAATAGCAATAATTGTTACATGAGTTACTATACTTTCACACTCCAAACTAACTAATGGTTATATATCAGTTAGTTGGCAAAATATCTTAAGGCCCCTCAAGCCCTCAAGGACAGATATTCTTATTTATGTTTCTTTGCTGATGCATACTGCATTCATGTACTTTCTGGAGTTAACTTCATAGAATAGACAATAAAGCAAATAATCTGATGTACACCATAATAATGAATTCAAATTAAGAAGACTCACATAAAATTTCAGTAATAAGTGTATTACATGTTGGTACCAGCACGTTTATACTCTAAATTCACCTTAGAAAATATTTTACCCAACACCTAGGATGTATAAATATACCAAACTAATAAATTACCAACTTTATTTTGACCTGCCACTTCATACTTCAGTTATATTTCTAACAGTTTCTATGAGTCTGAGATAAAAAGTAAAGAAAATAGTATCTATTTCTATTCCTTTTCAAAAATATACACATAAATACTCATCCCTTTGAGATCCATTAGCAGTCATTAAAATTTTTGTAATCCATCATTCCATCATAAGTTATAATGATGCTTGTCATTAAAATTTTGCAATTGGATAAGCAACACTCCCACAAGCACTCCAGGTTAGTGTGCTTCCAATGTGTATCTACACTCAAATTTAAAATGTTGAAGTAGCACACTGTCTTTTTAAAATCAGTATAATTTATCCATATTATAGCCAATACATGTTGACAATCATATCCTTCTCTCTTTTTCTTTTTCCATCAGGTTTACTTGCAAAAAACAGGATATTTGGGATTTTGTAATTGGCCCAGTTTTATTACTATTATTATTATCATTATTATTATTTACTTGATGCAGGGTCTCACTACACAGCCCAGACTCCTAATGGTCCTCCTGTTTTCAGCATCCCCAGCACAGGAGTTATAGGCATGCAGCACTAAGCCTAGACTTGGTGGCGGCTCAGCACTCCCCAGGATGGGGTCTGTGTGGCATGTGGTACCAGGAATCAAACCCTAGTCCCTGCATCCTGGCCCTATTCCATAAATGTCACCACTCACAGGTATAGTGATACCAAAGACTTACGATAGGTACTGCTCTCGTGCAGCATCATGCCATGACTGGAAAGCTAGAAAAGACGAAGACAACAGACTGATGAGAGCATCTGAGACAGACTGACAGCCCTGGAAAGGAGGTTCACAAAACCAGAGCACCAAATTCTTTAGCAGAGAGGCAGAAGGGCGAAACTCTGTCCTCAAAAGAAGGGAGCTTGAGCTCTAAGTTATGGGAAAATCAAAGGAACAGATAATACCATTGTCACATTTAAAAATTAAGAACTTTCACCTAAATGATAATCTGTTACATTTTGTGAGGGAATATAACGATTAACAAGAAGAAAATCTTGTTTTAATAACCTGTATTGAGAAATCACAAATATATAGATATTACCACAAATATTTTTGTACAAGGTGTAGAAAGTTTTACATTTTTGTATATAGAGCCATCAAATGTGTCTTTGTCCACCTATGGACTATGAAAAAATGAATATTGATCGTTTTTGCTAAAGTTGTATTTATCTTTACAGATACTCCGTGAATATAAATATGTTAGTAAGAAGAGAATGTCTCTTGCTATGTTATTGTGATTTTTCAAAGTCTAATTGTTCTACATAAGTTGCATCATTTTCACCTCCCAGATGTTTTATGATAGCTGTGTACTAAATCACTGCATGTCTGTTAAAATAGTGGGTAGTAAATCCCTCTTGTTATTTGTATGTATTTATTTTTTACTCTAAGATATCAATGTATTTTTCATAGGCTTGTTTTTAATGTCAATTAGGCATAATTGTACTATGAGTTTTTATTATTATTTTATTATCATTTTATTATTAATGAAAAAATTCCATCACAAGAAAATCTTTGTCATCTTTAATAAATAAGTTGTCATATGTTCTTAACTTTTGATTCTAAATGTCAAAAATGCAGTGATAAGGGCTGGCCAAATAGCTCAGTGGATTGAAGCACCTGCAGGCAGGCGCAGGGACCAGGGTTTGATCCCGGGGCCTGCAGTGCAGGCCCTGCTTCCCGGGAAGCGCTGAGATGGAGATTGAGCGCTGAGCTTGGTGTGGAGTGCCTGGAATCCCAGCTCTACAGAGGCTGTAAACAGGTGGATCATTATGAGTCCGATCTAGTAGTGAGACCCTGAACACTCTGTAGACCCTTCCCTAAAATACAAAAGAAAAAAAAATGCAGTGATAAATAAAAGGACCAGAACCTCTGCCTTTGTAAACAGAAAATACTGATGATTGCATATTATAAAATAATATCCAATAATTAATATAATATAATATGATGTATAAAATATTATGCAAGAAACATACACTGACATGTATTATGTGATATACCATTAGATGTTAATAGATACTTTGAATAGACAAGTGGCACACCAAGGCATTTGAGAGTTGCTCGCTAGGGAACATGTGCGGGTGTTTTATGTAAACTTCCGTGCTGAAGGACTTCTCCGGCAAGGTGACATTTGTGTAGAAAATAGAATGATGTTGATCTTGAGAACCCGGTTTCCGGGCTGTAGGACAATCTGGTGCTGAGGACCTCCGCTAAGCCGACACGCACGCTTACCGCACTGAAGGACCAACAAGGAGACAGTGGAAGAAGCCGTGACTCAGACCACGTGGCGCCTCCTACTGTGCAGAAAATAACATGTTTACCTTCATTGTAGGGGAAAGCTGTAAGAGAACCTTCGGAAGAATCTTCATATGATTTCTTTGGTGAATGCCATTTCTTTGTCTTCTGTGGAAGGGCTAAGTGTCCGTGCGGGGAGATAGCTAAGGAAGCCATTGGGCTACCGAAGGCCAAGATGACAGTGTTGTGAGTCCTTGATAGGTTTTACATTTAGATAAAGGAGGTCACCAGGGGACAAGCCTGATGACATTTATGTATTTTTCTAGGGCCTAGATAAGGACATGTCAGACAGCAGACACTGAAAAATACTTCATGAGTGAGTAAAATCGTAGAGACATAACTTGAATTTTATGAGAAAGGAAGAAAGCTACAGACTAAACTTTTTCTTAAATATTTTCAATATTTCACTACCTTGAAAGAATAAGTGAACTTTAATGGGGTAAGTATAGGAGGTTTCCTCAATAAACCTACACCATGCATATCTTGAACATTTTAACAAGTTCAATTTAGCAGTTCAATTTAATATACCACTTAGTAGTTAGCAAGGTAGAGTTGGACATGTTGATGTAGAGTGATAGAAATGTACCAAGTTTTCATCAATTCCTTTCAGTAAGGCTTTCTTATGCAAAATATCTGCCTTTAAAGGCAGCAGAAACTGGAGATGAATTATTTTTTTCTTTTTTTGCCAGACTGGGGATTGAACTCAGGACCTTGTGCTGGGAAGGCAAGCACTTATTCTACTGCACTGTCTCCCCAGATCTTCAGTGAGGTAAGTGTTGATGGAAATCTTCGATGCTTTTATAGAGGTAGCATTGTATTGTCTTTGCTACCTAACTCATGGAAAATCAGATGATGACATATCAGAAAGCAATCTCAGTAGACAAAACCTCTTTGGTACTGTATACGCCAACTTATCACTGACAAAGAAAATAAAAACTTCAAATAGATAATATAAGATGGTAATCACTTACAAATTTGAACATTGTCGTAGCTTGGCCAAGTGTTACGTTGAACTCCCATATACTAGCTAACAGACAGGAATTTAAATTACAAGTGGCCATGCAAACCCATCTCTTATTAAGAGTTGAAAGTTGAAATTACATATCTATTATTCATGATATTAAAATCACTGAGGTGTAAAATTATAGGTGCAATGCCAAGCACTACGTATTATTTTTTATTCAGAACAGTCAAACTCCTTTAAGTGTAACTATATTTTTATAATAACTTTCTTTTATGTTTTAGTTATGACTGAAGAGTAAATCAGTCAATGATCACTTAGGGCACCTGAAAGTCAGCACAGGATCTAAGACATATCCTGATACAGTGTAGTGGACAATTCAATGTAAAAACAAAACAAAAACAAAAGAACCTCTTTGGATCATCTTTTAGCATCCATGCTCTTGTCTTTGAAAAAAACAAAGTGGAATGCAAATTAATGTTCAATGACCAAGTTCTATTTTCAGAGTTTTATTTAAATGGTATTTCCGTTTTTCTTTGTGATACCGGGGATTGAACTCAGGACCCTGCACTTGCCAGGCAGGCACTTACTCTACTGAGCTATCTCCCCGGCCCTTGCCTCTCTCTTTTTAATTGTATATTAAATTTTTAAAATTGGTATTGAGGGTTGCCTTCTCCATAGAGAAAATGGCAATAAGTGGGTTCGAATGGGATTCTACACACAGAGTAAGCAAAAGTGATCATACCTCACCTTCTCTTCAAAACCTATCCTTGAACTCAAAGGAAACTTACACAGCGAAGAAGGAGAAAAGAAAGAGAAGAAGAGAACAATTGTATTTCACATCATCTGGCATAGAAATATGTGTATGTGCTATATCTGATATCACTCTTACAAATGGGGGCAGCAATCCAAAGAAAACTTTCATCTTCTTTATTGCCATGTCAATCAGTGCTAAGTAATAAAACAGACAATGCAAGATATAGCGTAAGAATTTGCATTGACTGACCAAATAACTCAGTGGATTAAAGCACCTGCAAGCAGGCTCAGGGGATTGGGGTTCGGATACCCTGGGTCTGTGGTGCCGCCCCCCCCCAGGGCACGCTGACACAGCAATTGAGACTGGGCATAGTGGTGCGTACCTGTAATCTCAGCTCTTGGGAGGCTGTAAACAGGTGGATCACTATGAGTCCGATCTAGTAGTGGGACCCTGAACACCCTGTAGACCTTTCCAAAAATACAAAATAAAATGATAATTTGCACATTTGGCTTCCAGGGGCCACCTGCAGGGTCAGGCAGGCAAGCGCTGTCTGTGTACAGGGCATCCAAAGGATCCAGGCAGGCTCACACTTGTGTCCCATGCAAGTCCCTATCAGGAGGCTGGAGAGAGCCCTGGAAGCCAGCAGATGATGATATCCATAGCGAAGGTGAGGGCTGGGATCTTTTATTCTATTCAGCAGCGAACTTATTGGTTATTGTCACGCACCCAGGGTATGTCTCTAATCTTCAGTGAACCCCTTCTGCCACAACCAGAACTATGCTAACTCAATTTGGTTGGGCATTTCTCACTGAAATTAACACAATCAGTTAACTACCGTACCTCAAAATATAATATATTAATTAGTCTGTTATTCATCTGTTTAATTTCTGGTCATGCTACAATTAATCAGGCAATACAAAATTTCCAAGGGTTTAGCAAATGAAGTGGACAAACACTTTGCTGGAGAGCAAGATACAGCAAACTACATTTTATTCCAAGAAGACAAAAATTTTTGTGAGAAAATAATTGAGCTGAGCACGGATAAGCGGAGATTCACACTTCTATATATATATATATATATTTGTCTATGTAGGTGTGGGCTTTTAGCTGTTACTTTGAATCTGGGTCAGAGCATATTTTAATATCTGAGATAATTTTAGATAGAATAGTATCATTGCTTTTAATAATGTATCTATTTTTCCTTTCGAGGCACCAAGGAACCTGGGTATGAAGATTTCTGAGTACATATAGAATTGTTGGCTTTTCAGAACCCCCAAGATGAGCTCTTAGCTAACTTGCTAGAAGGCATGCAGAGAGAAAAAAGTTATATATTATGAAGAAACTCATAATAGTAGTCTCTTCTTCCAGACGTGCCACAGAATAATGAAGAACAGCTTGCATATATGAAAGTCTTTTTCCTTTCCTGATGATCCGCTTCAGTGGTGTTGTCACATTTACTTGGTCCTCCTTTGAGAGACCTTCCCCTTGGCTGCCAGTATCCGTGTTTGCAATCTGGGGATATTGATTCCACTGGTTCAGATGCCATCTGTGGTCACAGGTGAGATGTACAACAGCCGGATGTCAGAGGATGCGGATCCTCCCAGGGAAGCAGAGGCCAGAATGCCAAGTCACTGTGCTACTTAATCGGAATGATTTTTCCACAGGTGACACATGACATCCCAACAGAGGTGTCAGAGGCTCAGTGGCTGCTTCCCAAAGTCTTGCAGATCTGTGGTTTCGAATTAATTCTCACAGATGCGCTTACCTACCACCAAAACAAAAGTAAGTTTACAGTTTAAAATAACATTCTCTTAATAAAATCTACATCCTCTGCCCCTTATTGTTGAATAAGAAAAAGGTAGACAACACAGTGCATGCAATCATGAGGCTTCTATTTAAACTGCTTTAAAAATTTTATACAAAGAAGGTAGATATGAAAAGGGAATGTGTAATAGAATGGTTCTCTTAAACAGGAATAAATAGGTCCAATTGCTAATTGCTTTAAAAAGTATCAAAATGATAATTTTTATAGTTTTATTCCTATTCACATATTTCTATTAAAAATACTCTTGACCCAGGGATATAGCTCAGCTGCCTAAGTTCCTGCCTGGCAAGCACAAGGTCTCAAGTTCAATCCCCAGCACTGCATGCCATGCCGGCCCTGCGCAGTGCCAGACACTGAAACAGGGAATAGTGTTGCATACCAGTAATCCCAGTGCTGAGAAAGCTGTGAAAGGAAGATCACTATAGTCTAAGCTGTGTAGCCAGACCCTGTACTAACTAACTAACTAACTAAATAATTTTTTTTTTTTTTTTTAGAAAAAGCAGTCTTTTGTTGAGCTGAAATCTCTTGGTCAATCATAACATTGTAGACCAAGATTCTTGCCTAAGAATCATGTCTATTATTTCCATTGAGAAAAGATCAGTTTGTAACTTGTCACAGTGCCCTAACTTCATTGAAAGCCCCCAATCTTGGCTGGCTAAGTTGTTCAGAAGGTGATTTACACATGCTATGGCAATGGCAGACAAGCAAGCTAAGCTGTGTGGAAAAGCCCGCCTATTCCTTGTCATCTGTCCTCAAATAGTAGGCGCATGCAACTTGGCAATCATTCTTGTAGAGTCTAGGTCCACAAAATGAGTTTCTCAAACTCCAAATGATCCAAAATATCGATGCTTTAATCACATTTCGGACTCAATTACCTAAGCTTTAAGTAAGATGAGTCACGCTGTGCTTTCTGTGCAAAGAATGGCCAGCTTGGACCATAGATCTTAACAATGAAACCTGTGCTCCTGTGTGCCTTCCAGGAGAAAGAGGAAGATAATTTTGCAGGTTCATGTGTCCTTGCATGCGTGTGCATGTGCAGGCGTGTGTGCGTGGTGTGTGTGTGTGTGTGTGTGTGTGCATTTAGGTTATAGGATCCTCTGAGAAATAAATTTTAAAACGGCTTTGCTTAGGAATGGAAATTTTAAAAAGTTATGTCTCTTTATTGCCTAACGAAATTTCAAAATACAACATCTGAAGGATGAAAAAATGATTTTAATGAATGAATCTATTAAAGTTTTGCTACTTGCACTCCTTCATACAATGATTTATTTTTTAAATTTAGGATCAAGAAAGGACAGGTATCCATGGCTACTCTCTCTTGTTGCAATAACAACCATCACTGCCAAAGGTCAGCTTCAAATAAGAATCTTCATTTGTTTCGCGTAGAACTAGGAAGACCTGGCTGGCCCTGCTTGCCTGGGTTCTCCCTGAGGTCCCTTTGAGGCCTGCCCTTTCAGCCCCCGCCCCTGTGTGCCGCGCTCCAGCAGAAGGCAGTTCCTCTCCACGCACTCTTAATCCCCAATGAGCTCCGTTGAGGACTTCTTCAGCTCCCAGTGGCTAAGAGCTCGCAGCGATGGTGCAAGAGAACAGCACGCTCCGCGCAACCTCGTGTACTCCTGCAGCGCCGTTTCCGCTGCATTCCGTGTATTTCCACAGTCCCGGAAGCCTTGCGATTTTAGGGGAGGGGCGCTCATTTTTCCTTTTTTTCTAAGAGCAGAAGATATTTATTTGGGGAAAGGAAAACTACTGTCTGAGTTGCACAGAAGGGAACCCGAGTGGTTTGCCCTCACTTTGCCTTTTGATGGGGAAAGTTTACAGGAGTTTATAAAATGCTCAAAAGCACAGCAGTAATTGCTTCTAATTTCTGACTGGAAATTACACAGGACGTCTAGATAAATACTGTAAACTGAGAGTCTAAAAAAAATGAATTCCAATTTCCATGTCTAGAGTTTATGTATTTTTTCTCTCCTTACGAACTAAAATTTAAGGAAACAATTCACAGGTCTGTATTTTCAAGCGCATTGGTTAAATCATGTAGTGTGCCATTTTTCAGTAGCCCTTGATCTATATTGGCCAAGTGGAAAGTTATTTGAAGTTTTATAAACTCTAAAGATGTTGGTGTACGTAACTAGATGATTCAGTTTTTTTATTATAATTATGCAGAGGTAATGTTTATGCTAGCTAGACCCTCTTCTAAGTAATTCAACTCACTTTATTATTTTAAGAACCCTGTGATATAGGCATTCTCACTATGCCCATGTTACATATAAAAATACAAAGACCCCAAAAGGGGAACTGCTCCAATACACACACTTCAGGGAGCTGAGATTCAAATCCAAGCAGCTGGATCTAGTGGCCATAATTATTACCTTCTACTCAGTCAGTTCAATCCTTTATAGACTAGAAGAAAATTAAGCTTCAGCCTTAGAATAACTTGAAAAAATTAAGCGTCTTCTTTTTTTTTTTTGTTGGAACCGGGGATTGAACTCAGGCCCTTGCACTTGGATTTCTGGTGAATTCTGAGTTTTACAGAGAAGACTGACTTTGTCCAATGTCAGTCATTTCGGGGGATAGACAGCGGGTGTACCTGCAAGCCACTCTGTGTACGCATGCTCCTATGTATGACCACAAGCATGTTGTGTGAATGTGTACTTTATCCGCTTGATAAAAGTGGGTGAACTTCTTGAGTAGCTGATTCTGAAGTGGAGATGCACGTACAGGAAATAGACTAAGACAGCCTCTGGAGTTCCCTTCACAGAAGAAATGAGGAAAAGGGGATGGAACAGCAGGAAAAAGGAGACTGGGACAGCTTTTAATGTGGCAACCATCCTTGCAGGGTGGATGGCGCTTCCCAGGTTAAGCAGCTCTGAGTGAAGGATACAGTTATTATACCGACTATGAGGCAGAAATTATCTATCTGCAGCAAAAGGCCTGATACTGGGCCAGGGACCTTTCTTCAGCTACAAGCAATGCCAGGAGAGATCTGAGAGCCCGCAGGGGTCAACTGGTCACCTTCCAGGAGGTGGGACAGTTGACCCTTCAGCACTGGACACACCATGTAGACATGTGTTTAAAAAAAGAATATATATGTAATATATATATAAAATATATAATATATATTGTATATATTTACTTTCTATATGTGCATTTACTTAAAACATATAATATGTATATATATATTTTAGATATTTACTTATGCTTTATCATACATATATTATATATGCATTTACTTAAAACATATATAATATGCATTTATTTTAGATATTTACTTTATATGCATTTACTTAAAATACGTATATATAATATATATTGATTCTTCAGTGTGTATATTAGTTTCTAATGTTAATTTTTGTTTTCTTCAAAAATAAATAAATGTTGCGCAAGTATATCTCAATGCCCTTAAATGACGTGTAATGTACTTTCACTTTGGAATTGATTCTCCCGTTTAACGCAATTATTTCCACACAACTTGTTCTCTGCTTATGTTTCTTCTGGATATAAAGAAGGTCAGAGATAATTTAGAGATTTCTTTTCAGAAACATTGGAAATTGAAAGACTGTAAGTGAAGAAAATCAGGAAAAATAGAGACAAAAGAACTGAAAAAGAAAGAAAGATTACTAGAGTGATAAAACTAATAGATTCTTGTAGAAAGATACTCGGCCCCTTCTTAGGGTGCATTTGCTGTACATGAAAGTTTACTTTTATCTTAGAGGGCAGGTAAAGGCAACTGACTTTTTTTTTTTTTTTTGATCCCCAGGATTGAGCTCATGACCTTGAGATTTCCAGGCAGACACTTATGCCACTGAACTACATACCCAGCCCACCACCTGACTCATCTTGATTCCTTTTCCTTTTCCTTCCTCTTCCTACCCTCTTCTCCTTTGTCTCTAAATCCCTGCTCTCATTTTCCTTATTGTTCTGTGTATGACCTGGGTGTGGTAGTGTACTCCTGTAGTTCCACCACTTGGGAGGCTGAGGCTGAGACAGGAGGATCATTGAGAGATTTGAGACTAGCATGGGCTACAAAGTAAGCCCAAGCCGAGCAGTGGACTGTGTAGTGAGACAGAGACACTGGTTCAAAAAAAGCAAAGACAATGTTTAAAACTACAAACTTGGTTCCTGAGTTCTCAGCAACAGTAGCAGCAGAAAACAGGATTCATCAAAAGGCCCATTCTCTCTGAAAGTAAAAGCAGTCCTATTGTTCATAGGAATTGTAAAATTTCCCGTTACTGATACACTGAAGAAATTTTATATTTTATTGTTCAGTTTTTCATATGGATTATTATTTTTCCACAATGTTTGGTACTTACATTCCAAGCCCAGCACATGAGAAAGTAGAAAAATAGTTTCAAATTGTTGGCTATGACTGAAAAGACTGTTTTCTAGAATGAGGTCAGCTGAAGCAACTGTCAGCTTAAATTAAAAAAGACTTCGTGTGGGAGGTTGCATTTAAACTATGCTTTGAAGCATGATTAAAAGAGGTGACAGGCAGTTATATTTTAGAAAGATATCCAGCCAGAGAATCTAACATGTACAAGTGCACAGAAATGGAAGAGAGAAGCAGAGTAAATTGGCAAAATTAATTAAATCAGAGGAGGTTTGGGTCTCTTTGCTGCATATCCTTAAGGTTAGCTAGAACTGAAAGTGGTGTCAAAATATTGACAGAAGTGATCAGATGAAAGTATCATTCAGGCATCATGGCTTGATGTGACTAAAAATATTTTGTTCACATTTATTTCCAAGGTAAAATGAAAGGTTTCAAAATGTAGCTACACAAAATACTTTATCTTTAGTATTATGAATATAATGCTTCTTAAAGAATGTTTTCCAACTTTTAAACAAAAGAGTAATAGATACATAGTGGTGGCAGATTGGCAGTATGATTTTGTATTTACAGAGAAATAGATCACTATCTTCTAGAATCAGAAATCTTGATTTATAAAAATGATTTTGTGATTAAACATCAAATTATAAATTCCTTCATTATTGTTGTTCTTTTAAGTTTTGCCATCCCAGACTTTATCTTCATTTTCCAGTATAACATCATTGATTATTTCGATGTCATTTAAATTTCTTTTTAAATATACTCCAAAGAGTCACTGACTTTTAAACATATTTATTACTCAAGGAAAGTATGTGCACTAGAAATAGCACAAAACTACCAGTATTTATGTTGAGACTGTCAATCATGACACAAATTTTATTATAGAATTATATGAAACAGAAGGTGCTATGGAAAAATAAATTCAAATATAAAAATTTTTAAACTTGAGTTACTGACATTTACTTGATAGTTATTTTGTTTGTTTGTTTTATGCATTTGGTAGAGGGTTTCACTATGCAGTTAGGACTCTCAGTGGTCCTACTGTCTCAACCTCCCCAGTGCTGGATTACAAGTGTGTACTTGCTGGCCGGCTCAGAGCTCCCTGGGCAGGGGAGTGGGGCTGGCATGGCATATGGTGTCAGGGACCTTTACTCAAATGTTAAAGAAAATAAATATTAGAAGAAAAATTTTAATGAAGTATTATTCTATTTTTGAAGAATTAAAAGTAGTAATAGATAAAACAGCATTAGAAATGATACAAAATTTCACTATACAAAGTACTAGGAACTCAACAATGGTTGCTGTATTACATGATGCTATCTTAAAATTAGTTGTTCAGATTACCAGATATAAACGTGCAAAATTCATTTAAATTAAAAAATAAGACAATACAATGACAAACAAGTTATAAGAAATTCAAAGCGGAAAAAAAGAAGAAAAAAGATTAAGCATTAACTGCTCCTTTCAGAAGACAAACAGAAATTGACAATACATTTATCCAAACTATTCTGCATATGGCCTACTTTTTTAATAAAAATTTGAACTGAGTGTCTATAATAGCTGAACTCTGAGTAAAATCTGTGTATATAAATACTGACTTAGATGTAGAATTTAACATCCAGCATGCTTGAGTTGCACACGTGTATCACTAATGTGTTCCTTTTAATAGTGATTTCAAAGGGTTGGCCAGATAGCTCAGTGGACTAAAGCGCCTGCTTAGGCAGAGCACAGCAGCCAGAGTTTGATCCCCTGGGGTGCTCTAAGACAGTGACTGAGAATGGGTGTAGTGGTGTGTGCCTGTAATCCCAGCATCTGGGAGGCTGAAAATAAGAGAATCACTACCTGTCTGAGACCCTGTAGATCCTTACTAAATACATAAAATAATGCTGATTTTGAAAAATGCTTATTATTTATTATTATGTGTAATATATATGTATTGTTATAATTATTTTATGTAGTACCATACACAAGTATTTTCTTTTCAACCTTGAGGATAGTATGGATCATTTGGGACCCGTTTGAATCCTGCTTCTTGTAAAACAACTATTGCTCTGAATCTAAATCCAAAATCCTTTAAGAAGTACAGTGTATATCTTTGGAGATTTCTGGTAGACTTGAGGATTTCTCACTGCAGAGGCCCAGTAAGTCTTACTAAAAATTCTCTTTCGATTTCACTTTCAGTAAAACTAGCTGCCATAGAAACTATAGAAACTATTAAAATCTTCCTTTTCCTTTTTCCATGCAGTCTTTCTCTACAACTTTCTTCTCCGTATTCATTTTACTTCTAAAAACTGCTTATGAAAGACCATTTTTCTTGCACTTATACCAAATCAAAGATTGAGAAAAGTGACCTGGGGCTCATGCAGCCCTCTGAAATCAGTCCCTGTCCCCTCTTGCCACATCCCCTCTCCCAGGGAGGAGTGACTAACTGCAGCTGTGCTAAACATGATTCCCTTTGTCACAGTTTAAAGTAGTCCAGACTTAAGTCTCCAATTTTACAAGATGGCCTGATACACAGTATTATATACACTGTATAAATGAAGTAACATGCTCACTGAATTATGATCAGGTGAATATGTAAAATTCACTTATTTCTGAAGTTAATTATCATGCTTAGGAAGCTATCATTTGACTAGAATATATGTTGATTACTCCATAGGAGCTAATTGAATTAATGTGACTCCAAAGGTGTATGTATTTTCAGAAAATTAAAATATAACAGTATATCTCATGCTGTCTCATGAAAACACAAAACCCGCATTCTCCTTCCCTGACTGGTTCCTCAATTCACAAAGTTAATTATTTCCCCAATTTTGGTCACAAATAAAACTGGACAAGAACTGAATCTAGAAGGTTCTCACAGGGCCAGCATGGAACCTGATAACTGAATTTGATTTGGTTCTAGTCCAGTTTGATGTGTGAGCAGAACTGTGGAAAGTATTAAGTTCATATAAAAAGTACTGATAATTCCATTGTTGAGAGATGAATCATATTTTTATCATTTGCATAATCATTTGCACCTCCTTGAATGTCAGAAATCCTCCTAGAAGAACAGGAACTACAAAAGAAAGTCTAAGTAACTGCCTTCATTTTTCTCCGAGATTCCATTGTAGAACATGCAAGCTATTATATGTGCTACTTCATTTGTCCTTAAACAATATACAGTGCCTCCAAAAGATCAAATGCATTTGCCTAAAATGAAAAAGTGAAAAAAGTAAATAATAAAGTCAGATTTTTGATTTCTAAAATTGGAAATTTTCCATCATGTCCATTTCTAAAAAATATGCCTATGAATGTGTTCTGGTCCTTTTAGTACAATACTTGAATCATGAATTAGAATAAGTGACTAACAGATAACTCTGGTTCCTTTCACCTATTTAGTTTAATTTTCTAGGGTGAAACCTTTTAAAGAATTTTTTAGTTCATCAATTTTTAAAATTAATTTCATTGAGAAACAAATAGCAATGAGACAGTTTCAAAACAGATTAGTAGGACAGTTGAATAATTAACACATGGCATATTGTTGTCTTCATAGTGGTTATTCATAGTACAAGATGCAGACATGATATCCTG
>NDGM011085248.1:0-11507 GCA_002564305.1 Octomys mimax | reverse complement strand
CTGCTAGATTCAAAAATCTTCTGAAGATTCTCAGGATCATTGCCTTATCCATCTTCTACATATGACTATATGGCTTGCCACTGTCATATTTCCTAGCTTTCCCTCTCTTAATTATTTAGCAAAACTGAGGATCTTTCTAAAATAAATTAGACAAATGAATTGCTCCCCTACTTCAGAAAACCATGGCCTGGCTTACTCCACAAGCCAACTGAAGATTTTTCAATTGTCCATTATTTTTAGATGACTCATAGTATTCTCTTTTTTGGCAGAACCGGGGATTGAACCCAGGCCCTTGCACTTGCCAGACAAACGCTTATTCTACTGAGCTATCTCCCTGGCCCCTGATCCCTAGTGTTTTTCTCATTAGCACAAGTCACTGAAAGTTCACAGTGGGGATACCTGAATCACTGCCCAAGAAACCCAGCCTCCTGATTATAACAGACCAAAAAGTTCTAAGTTCACCTTTGCTTTTCGAATAAAATGTCAACTCCTGGTAGAATATTAAAGCTTTCTTAAAGTGGCCCCAACCAACCTCACCAGCTTTTTCATCATGATCACCAGAAGTCCTCTCTCTCTTCCCCGCACTTCCACTGTGTATGTCAAATGCTTAATCATTTTCTAGAACTCAGCTAAAGTCACTGTGTCTAAATGTATACCTTGACAGCATCTGAGATGAGGTTTTTTTACCTCTGTCTTAAGACTCATCAGCCGGCTTTGTAATTATGTTTCCCTGTCTATTCCTTCTGCTCAACTGTAAGCTCTGGGGACTCCACTGCATGATAAATGCATGACCATAAAATGTCATTTAACATCAATCTCAATTTCATTGTCTGTCAATGAGAAGAATGGTACCCTTGCACGGGGTTGTGTGGAGGAATACATGAACTAGTGCATCCAGTCAGCGCATAGTAAACATCTGCCATTACTACGATCTTCATGCAAGATGTACACAAGGCCCACACTTGTCTCCCCAACATCTACACCCATGTCTCACATACAACACTTCATACTTTCATGTCAAGTAAATTGGCAAATGAACATATTACAGCCAAATGTAGCCATTTGCCATTTGTTACACACTACATTCCTTTTGTAACTTCTTATCCTCACACATTATTTGGAATCTTTGTTCCTTCTCCCCTAAACAATTTTCTACCTGGCAAACTTCTACCTTCCTTGAATACTACTATGTTTTCTACCTTTCCAGACTCTCTTGAAGCAGATTTATAGGATCTGACTCAGAAGCTTGTCCATACCTTTATTCTCATGCTCACGACTCTGTCCCACCCTCTAACTATTGCCATTGTTTGCTTATATGCCAACCTCCCCCTCTTTAAAACAAATATGTAGAGCAGTGACTGATATATGCACCCCCCTGGCCCAATCCCAACTCAGCAGCGGGCATAGTGCTAGCAAACATTAGGAACTAAATAAAGAAGAGCCTTCTGGATGATCCAGGAATTGAACACTGAGTCACAGAGAAGGTGAGGGAAGAAAAAGTAGGGACCTTTCCTGGGGGAGCAGGGAACCTGTGATGTGCTCGGAGCAACATTACCCATTCGTTCTTTCTTCTACACACAAACACTCTTTCTTCTACACACAAACAACAAAGTAATTTAAAATAGAAAGCATTATCCACTATCCTATTATACTAACACATCAATTACTTTGATTTTTCTTTTTTCCCTTACAGTCCTTTATTTATGTGCATGCATAATCTTGCATAGTTATATTCGAAATGTAGATACAATTTGGTATGGCTGCTTTTTTGTTGAAAAAAAGTCGAATAATTTTACTTTTAAAAATCATATTTTTCCCAGCACTTGGGAGGCTGAGGCAGGAGGATTGCTATGAGTTTGAGGCCAGCTTGGTATACTAAGTGAGTTCAGTACCTACATACTGAAACCCTGTCTCAAAAAGAAAGAAAGAAAGAAAGAAAGAAAAAAAAATCACACTTTTGCAAGTTACTATGCTATCTACAAAAGCATTTATTTTGGCTATATTGTATTCCATTCTAAATTATCACTGCTGAACTGATTACACTGGTAATACTAGTAGTAACATCACTACTCTAACTTATCACTCTGGCTATTTGCTCTAACATTATGCTAAATCTTTTTCATGGACCATTTTTTCCTAATTGGTGGGATATTTTTCTAACATTTCTGCCTCAAGCTTTAGAATTTTCCTGAGGTCATGCTTGACAAAAGGACTAACTTTTCTTTAACCCTCAGAAAACAGAAGTGAAGTACGTGAGGTCAGGTGAGGCAAGAGCCTACTGTCATCACGATTGGCCTCTGTAATAGCTGTGGGCTTGAAGATCCAGAGGGTCTTTTGAGGGTCTTTTCAAGCCATCAAGCCCAGCCCAGCCCAGACCAGACCAGCCCAATTGAATCAGAACCTGGGAACGAAGCAACAAAAGATCTTAGAAGATCTCCAGGTGGTTACTATCCCGGCGGTTAGCATTAGTCTTGGTTCTACCAATCAGAAACTAGCAACAGCATCATAGAAAACCGCCTGGTCCTCCTTCTGGAGCAGAAGCTCGGCTATCACCGCTGAGCTGCCTTTCTAGATCATGGGGATAAAGTGATGTGTTGGATGCTCACAGCAATCATTCAAAGAGTTACTTATTGAACACCATACTGAACAAAACACCTCTGAATGCCAGGCAGACACTGTATATCTGCCTATATCATATCTACTATATTATATATCTGTCACATTATATCTGTCTACACTGTATATCTTTCATACTGTTATATCTGCTTAGATGTTAATAGATGTCTTAAAATTGACACATCCAAAATAGCACCTAATTTCTCCTGGTCAAACCAGCTGTTCCAGTGGTCTTCCAAATCTCAGTGAAAACTCCTGCCTTACAATTGCCCAAACCCAAGATATTGGGCTCATCTGTGAGACCCTGCCTCTGACGTCCCACATTCCACCCCCTGAGTGAATCAGGGTAGCTCCCTTCTAGGTAACTCCAGAATGCAACCATCTCTCATTACCTGTCCCACTGTCATAGTGGCAGCCACCGTCCCTTGAGTAGATTACTGCAACAGATTAGGAAAAACTCTCCCTGAAACATCTTCCTTTGCACCTTTCAGACTTTTCTCTACCCAGTTGGCAAAGCATAATGTTTTAAAAACCCAAGTCAGATCGTATCACTCATCTCTAAACCTTCCAGATTCTTTCCATCTCCCCTGGAGTGTGGTAGCTCTGAGCTGTGTCAGCTTGTCTGGTCTGTGAGAGCCCAAGTATTTGGTCAAAAGTTCTAGATGTATCTGTGGCTGAAATTAATACTTGAATCCATAGATAATAGATTGCCCTTCCCAGCATGGGTGGGCTCCTTTATTCAACTGTTGAAGCACTAGAGTTAAACACTGACCCTCCTCTGACAAAGAGGGGATGCCCTGGCCTTATATCCTTTGAGCTGGGGAACATTAATGTTTGTCCTTCAACTGAAATAGTGTCTCTTCCTAGGTCTCAGCCTTGCTGTTTTCAGACTGGAACTTAAAACCATCAGCTCTCCCTGTCTCCAAGGTGTTGAAAGCAGATCTTGGGATTTATTAGCCACTGCAATTTCACAAGCCAATTCTTTAGCTACACACACACACACACATGCATGCACACACACACTTCACATTGTCCCTGTTTCTCTGGAATCCCTGTCTAACACACACAGTAAAATCCTCAAGTCCTTGAATACTCAGAGCTTCTGGCTACCTCTCTGATCCCATCCCCTTCTTGCCCACTCAAACACTGCCCTCCCATGGAGCTGGCCTCTCCTACACCAAGTGAGCCTCCCCTCAGGCCTTTGCACCTGATAGGCTTCTTCTGCCTGACAGGTTCTTCCACACAGCTCATACCTGCACTTTCTAAAGATCTCTCTCTACTAAATGTGTCCAGTGAAAGAGGACCTCCTAGATGCAGATGGCCCTCAAAGGTGAAATGACAACCCACATACACACATACACTATCACTTTCCTATGCCTCCTTCATGGCTTTCATTTTCTATCAGCCTCATGATTGCTTAATATATTCACTGTCTAGTGTCTTTTCTGCACTAAAATGATTCAGAAAAACTGACACAGAAATGTATCATACATACATGATACATCAGGAAGTGAGAAACGCAGTAAAGAACAAGCAGGGGAGGAGCTGCAGCCCGAGAGGGCATTATTTCAGGTGGGGTAGGTCTTCCTGACTGGGGAAGTGAGACAGAATCTCTAGATGTGAGGGAGATGCTGAACTCAGCACACAAAGGCGCTGGGCAAGCACTGCCCCTCCCGTGTCTCTCCTCATTCAAGTGAGTGCTCTGGGTGCCCAGTGTGCATCTGCCTCTCTTCTGAACACTTATCTCTCTGGCACCTGGGACAGGCCAGATGCCCCTGGGAGCATGTCTCAGCTACTGTTCTCTCATTGCTGGGACAAATACCCGACACTCAAAATGAGGGAAAGAAAGATTTATTTAGCTCACAGTTCCTAGAGGTTTCAGTCCATACTCAGCTGGCTCCAAGGCAGAGTAGCACAAAGCAGAGAGCAAGTGTTCATGGAGGAGGCAAAGAGCAGAGAGCAAAGGGAGTGGCAGAAGCTCAGGCCCTAGCTAGCCTCTCTCCCCTCCTTACATTGTAAGGCAAGTTACCTGCCCCAGGGCAGGTGCAGGGTCCACACCCATAGTAATCAATCACAAACTGCAGAAGCCACCCCAAGACTGCATGAGGCTTTGGAGGGATACCTACATACAAAACCATAACAGCAACTCTCACCAGAGACAAGAAGGAGCTAAAGGGCCAACTCTCTCCGAGTGGTGGACAAAGCCATCTCCCAGAATGCCTAGTAGGACCAAGCCCATGGTGGTCACTTGTGCCACCTGCCTTCCCTCTGCACCTGGAGGTACTTTCTGGGCTCCTCTAGTCCCACTCCAGGGTCCCATCTCAGCCTTAGCTAGACAAGAGCTTCTTGGGGCCTGGTGACTTCTAGGCTGGGGGCAGAAAGGTGGTGGGAGTGACACCAGAAGAGGTCTCCACTGGTGGAATCTATGTGCAGGGCTGACTACAGGCACAGGGGAGAATGGAGGAGCTGCTGCTGTCCAGGGGGGCAGGTGACTGAGGTCTCTTACAGAGCCCCACAAAAATAGGGTGCAACATTCAAATTACTCTGAGGTCCTGGAAGGAGAGGTTTGCTGCACAGGACTGGTGTGAATTTACAGAAATAGATTAGCCCCATCTGCATACTAAAAGCATGCAAATTAGGTTATTTCAACCCATAAGTTTAGGCATGTCCATAGGAATAAAAATTTATGACAACAACAAGATGTATGGTTGGTGTAAATAAGCTAGCCCAAGCAAAATATGCTAAAAGGGCTATGGAAATTCTCCAAATTAAACAAGTGATGCCAGCCCCAACCTTCAGCTAGACAAGGACACTGAGTCATGGCTCTTGGGAAACTCTTTGATATCTCTGATCACTATAGGAGACAATGGTCAGTGCTCTAAAGAGAAAGGGCAGCTGTTGTCACCTATAGATGGTGTGGAAATCACCCCAGGACCCAGTCTAAATCTTTTCAATCCTATTAGTACTACTACTACTACTAACAGTAGTAAGTGGTTAATGTTTTTGAAAACTATATAGCGTTTTTTCCTGAGGCCTTTAAAAGTGTCCATTCATTAAATTATCTTTTTTTCTTTTTGCAGCACTGGAATTTAAACCTGGAACCTCTGTGCTACACTATTTCTCCAGCTTTTTCCCAATTTTTGAGATTGGGTCTTGCTAAGTTGTCGGGGCTTGGATTGAACTTGTGATCATCCTGCCTTAGCCTCCAGAGTGTTGGGTTATAGGAATATGTCGCCACACCTGGCTTCATTTAATTCTTGTAATTATTCCATGAAGTAGGCACTACTATGTATCCATGTTTAAAATGAGGAAACTGAGTCTCGAAGATTAAGCAGGCAGCGAGTGTAGAGTTAAATTCAGGCAGCCGAATGCCAGAGCTTGCACCCTTACCATAGTGCTCTACCACCTCCATCAATCAGCGTGCTGGCAAGAACTTGAACCACATGTATATATACAGTGACTTGCCCAAGGTCATGTAGTTGGAAAGCAGCAGGGCCACAATTCAGGACTTCAGGCCCTCTGGTCGGTATTATTTCTAGGACTCAGGGCACTGTCCACCCCCAGTGATTCAAAATAGCCCAAGGGTCTGGAACCCTCTGGCAGATCTTCCTGTGAGCCCAAGTGCCAAGTGGAGATGTCTGCCCTTGCTGTGATGGGTGGAGCAGGGGGAGCGAGCTCAGCTCTCGTCGGGAGGGTGTTTTCCTAACAGATTCAGAGTGAGAGCACACACCTGAACATGTGCCAGCCCTCCCTCAAAGGCTACCAGCCTCACCCAAGGGCTTCCACTTGGCCCCTGGCTGCTTCATTGCCATCCTGAGAGCCAGAATCTCTCAGCCAGAATCCAATCTTTTGCAAGGGATCAACCCCAACTCAGACAAGACAAGCCAACAAGGAGGTCCCTGGTGGGATGGAGCAGGCTGAGTCTGTGGGAGACATGGATAGGTCCAGGGACTCCAGCGAAATAGTTGGGATTTAGTATCTCTTTCTTTGATCCCATGACAGTGGGCCACCCACTCAAGGAGCTGCTCTGCCACTGGTGGGAAAGAACAGCCCAATCCCCATTTGGACAGTCAACCATGTGCCAGGAAGTAAGGGTAGGGGAAGAATCTCTTGTGGTCAGTGTCTCAGTTACTCTTCTCTCGTTGCTGGGGCAAATACCCTACACCCAAAATGAAGGAAGGAAAGGTTTATTTAGCTCACAGTTACTGGAGGCTTTGGTCCATATTCAGCTGGCTCTGAGGCAAACTGGCACATGGTAGAGGGTAATCTTTCATGGCAGCAGCAAAGAGCAGAGAGCAAAGGGACTGGTAGTGGCAACAATAGCAACAAAGAGCAAGTCTGTCTCTCTGTCTCTCTTATGTTACATTCAAGCTCTCCACCCCAGGCTGGGTGCAGCACTCACACCCATAAGCCCAGCAGTGCTCAGGCCCATAATCCCAGTCTTGGATCAAATCATGAACTCTCGAAGTCTGCCCCATGACTGCATGAGGCTTTGCGGGGACATCTAAAGACAAACTATAACAGTCAGGCACTAAGAATGTGGCCATAAAATAAATGTGAGTCTTATACCTAGGTCAAATAGAACTCTCCATTGGAAACAAGAAGGGGAACAAATAAAAATAAGATAAGGTGAAGTACACCATATGCTACGTGGAGATAATTGCAAGGAAAATAAGAAAATAGGAATCCCAGTGAGTGTGTTAAGTTGTAGGGGAGAGAGAGGAGAAGAACTCACTGAGAAAAAGCCATTCAAGTAGAGAACTGAAGGAGGCAAGGGAGAGGGAAGTGCAGGCATCTGAGGAAGAGCAGGCAGACTGAAGGGCCTGTGCAGACCTGAGATCCTCACAGGTCTTCCTAGAAGCCTGGCGGGAAAGAACTGGTGGAGGAGAAACCTTCCTAGAGGCCTGGACAGACAGAGACATGGCAGAGTGGCAAAAGCAGAGAGAGTTCCTTCGTTACTTTTCTCATTGCTGACACCAAATGCTCAACACCTAAAGCTAAAGGTTTATTTAGCTCACAGTTTGTAGAGGTTTCAGTGCATAACCAGCTGGCTGTAAGGCTGAGTGGTGGGGCAGAAGGGCAACAGTTCTTGGTGGCAGAAGAAGCAAAAGCAATAAGGGAGAGTGAGAGACAAGCCTCTTCCCATCCCTTATATTTGATCTAGTCTACTGAGATTGGGGCCGTTGCAATCCAATCAGTGGGCTGATCTAGCAATCATTCATGCTTAACCCCAGCACCCTTCATCCTAGCACTCAACCATGAATCAGCCATAAACTCTAGATATACCCACCTCTGAAAAAGCCCCATCTAGAAGTACATGAGGCTTTGGGGGGAACATCTAGACACACACCAACACAGAGGGGGAGAAGTAAAGATAATAATGTCAGGGAAGTAGCAGGCAGAAAGGGCACACTGTATGCAGGGCCTTGTTGGGAGAGAAATAAGTAGTCACTGAAGGGTTTGGGAAAAGAAATGACACAACTGGATGTGTGTGTCAGGAGGCCTGCTCTGGCCGCTACGTGGAGAGCTGGTCATGAAGTGCGCAAATTGAAGCCAGAAGATGGTTACGATGATCTTGCTAGATGGTGGTGGCTTAGACTAGAATAGAAGCAGTGAGAAGGTTTAGGACGTACTTGAAGTTGGGCCAACATGACTTAATGGTGGATTGGCAGAAAGTGTCAGGAATGACTCCAAGATCTCTAGCCTGATTAAAAGGATCAATAGGGCTGTCATCAACTGAGAGGGAACAGCTAAGAAATGTCAGATTTTGGAAGTGAGGGACAATCTGCTCCTAGGGCTTCAGGCTCACCTCTAGGTAGATCCCTGAGCAAGACGGATGGGGGACACTCATCAGCCAGCCTGTGCTGTGTGCCCCACAGTGATAAGAGGTAAGGTGCCGCCACTGATGGCCCCAGTAAGACCCCATGAGATGAAAAGGCCGTAATCTCCCAATGTTCCCCAAAGGTAATATGCTAAAAGACTGGTCACCAGCCTGTGTCACTGCTGGGAAATGGTGCAACTCTTAGGAGATGGAGCCTAGTGGAAGGAAGTGAGGTTGCCGGATGTGCCCTTGAGGATACTGGGACCTCAGCCCTTCTGCTTCCGAGTTTTGCTGGCTGGCTACTGAGAGTCAAGCAGCTTGCTCTGCCATGTGCCTCCACCAGGCACACTGCTTCGTCGCAGGACCAAAAGCAACAGCCAAGCTACCATGGATCAAAAGTGTGAGCCAAATAAACACTTTCCCCTTTACAGTTGGTTTTTCTCAGGGATTTGATCAAAGCCGTGAAGAGCTAACACAGGAGAGCTTCCAGGTGCATCTTCCACCTGGAGAGAGAAACCAGGCAAAGGAACCGGACGGTGTGGGGAAGGGCACACAATTTCTAGGAAATGGGGAATTCCTTCCCCCCTCCTGTTTGTCCATATGCACAAAATCTGGTTCGCTGTAAGCCGAGTTCCATCAGCTGGTAGGAAAAGCCTTCATGGTACACTATGGAATGAGGTCAGCTTGGCACAATATCCCCACAGCATCAAGACAGGAGCCTGCTGGTCAGAAGCAAGCGATTGCTGAATCCTCAGGGTCTGGCACAGTGCCAGGCACACAGACCACACTCCAGAAACATTACTGAAGGGGCACATAGTGCAGCTAAAGCCCCATGGGCCGCAGGAGGCCAGGGGTCTGCTGTTTCACTTCTTCCCGGACAGCAAATAGATACAGGTCAGTGTCCTGCCCTGGGCAGCAGGCAGGCACCTGTGCTGCTCAGCAACACAGTTTGTGGCCCTTTCCCCTCTCCAGTGCAGAGAAAGAAAACCAGGGTCCTATGTGCCTGAAGACTCTGCTCAAAAAGATTTTTTGGCCAGAGAGAGAGAATAGAGCAAGGAGAGAGGGAAAAGAAAAGGAGAGGGAGGTATTGATAGCCCTAAATCGGACCAAGCCCCTGGGCCTGGCTGCTCTCAGCCCTACTAGAAACATCCTCCTGCAGAGCAGAGCCGAAAGCCACTTGCTATTGTTAGGGGGCATAGGAGAGAAAAGGAGGGCCACATTCGCAATCCTTTTTACTCTTCACCCTGCTAGGCCCCAGGAGGGTGACACCAAGGGACTCTATCCCTCCATCTCCTTTGCTGCTTTCAGTAGGGTTTGTCAGAAAAAGTCCTGGCAGAGTTCCAGGGCCAGAGGTGAAAAACCAGGCATTTCATCCTTGGGCTGTGACTGCTTCGGAGCTACATCTGGCTCTGACCTCCTGTGGCTTTCATTTTTACAGGGTGACCTCCTTTACCAGGTTGCTCTGGGGCACTACTCACTCTCCAGTCTCTCCAGCCTGCAGGCCAGCATGGCTGTCCCCAGTTGCCTCCCCATTCTGTGTTGCTCCCCTTAACCCTGCATACATCTTTGTAAATCACCCCTTCACTAAGGTGGTCCCATATGAAGCATTGGGGTGAATTCATTTCCTCTGGGGGACCTAGGTTCATGTAGGCCACAAGTTTCCCTTACACACTCATCCTGGTAGCCTGGCACCAAACAGTGGCAAACAGGGCAGCTTCACATATCCAAAGCTTGCCCACTCAAAGTGTACTTTGTGCCAAACACAGTGGAGGAACCAGAAATAATTCCAGCTTGGAGGTCACCTTAGGAGTGTGTTGTCTCGCCAGAGCTAACGCTGCAGAGGCCTGGGAGATATTATTAGGGCTCCCAGGCCTGGGGACCCTTCAGGCTGGGTCAGCCTCTCCCTACAGCCAAAGGCTGGGGCTGCTGCCTGCCTCCCCGTACCTTCTCAGGCTGCCATAGTGCAATTGCTCTCCATTCGAGGCTACTTTGCTCTCCAATTGTCCTTGACTTCTGGTAAAAATGGAACTGGCTGAGGGTTTGTTAAGGTGGCAGAGCCTGGTAATTGCATAAAACTTGAAAACTTTACTCCCAGAGGTTCAACTCCTCTCCTTGACACTTATGTACATGATTAACTCTCCTTTTAATTATCCCAATCCTCCTAGCCATAGCATTCTTAACCTTAATAGGATGAAGAATACTTGGATACATACAACTATACAAAGGACTGAACATCCTAGGCCCTTATGGAATCTTACAACCAGTTGCAGACACACTCAAATTATTTATTAAAGAGCCACTACACCCTCACATGATCAATCCTTCTATTTACCATGCTCCATCACTAGCCCTAACACTTGCACTCTCCTTATGAACCCATATTCCAATGCCATACCCCCTCATTCACATAAACCTAGGAACCCTTGTTTACTATAGTTACATCAAGCCTTGCTGTACACTGTAGTCTATGACCCGAATGAGCATCAAATTCTAAATATGCCCTATCTGGAGCATCATGAGCAGTAGCCCAAACTATTTCATATGAAGTTACCCTTGCCATTATGCTCCTTTCTATCCTTCTAAATGGATCATCCACTCTACCAACCCTCATAATTACTCAAGAAAACATTTGACTAATCTTACCCACGTGACCTTTAGTTCTAGTACAATTTGTGTCACCCCTAGCAGAAACAAACCAAGCTCCACTTGACTGAAAGGAAATCAGAATTAGTATTAGTATCAGGATTTAATGTTGAATATGCTGCAGGTCCCTTTGCCTCATTCTTCATAGCTGAATACATAAACATTCTTATAATAAATGCCCTCACAACAATCATTTTGCTCAACACTAGAGCAGCCATTATATCTCCAGAAACCTTTTCAATAAACTTTATGCAGGAAGAGAGTTTTTCAGTGGTTGTTATTTTGCTTCCAAGCCTCTAAGCTCTTAGGCCAGTGCCAGCCCAGAGTGTAAAGCCAATCTATACTTATCTAGTAGGCAGATGCTCCTCCTAAGCAGAGGTGAAGCAGGCGTGGTCTTTGCAAGGTGCAACACGGCTGCCCACAGACA
>NDGM011085242.1:0-13614 GCA_002564305.1 Octomys mimax | reverse complement strand
AGTTGTTTCTTTACTTCAGATGCTATTATTTCAGAGATTTCAGGAGTGTGACTTCCAATTTCTGCAATGCTAGTGTCTCCTGAATTTGTTCTTGGTGGGCTCAGGACCTGAGACTGCATTTTTCTCCTTCTCTTTGTCATCTTGTATAGCACTGTCCTCTGACCTTTGGTGTAGAGCTTTGGTGTAGTAGTTACCTTAGGACCTACTGATGTTATTACCCAAGGGAGATTAAGTGCTTAAATCATTTTCAGTTTTTTATTTACAGTACTACAATTAACAACACTAATAAATGGTAGTGAGATTTAGCAATTCACAAACTTTTGTAATTAATGGGTTTGTATTTTAGACCATAAAGACAAGCATTATGACTATATAACTAAGCAGATATAAAATTGGTAATTTGTATTCAAATTAGCTCCCCTAAGATCTGTCTGATCACTTCCCCTTGATGTACCTGGAGACTTCCAGGCAGACTTTCACCTTTGTTAGCTGTTGCCCCTCTCTTGATCAAAAGAAAGAGAGAGGATGCTCTCATAGATTTGGGTCTAGCAGTGTGTCTCAGCTTATTGGTTCCATATCTACCAAGTTTGAAGTCGGCCAGCTGGGCCTGGCTGGGGTCTGGCTGTTGTGCTTGGCTTATTCCTGCTGTAGCATGCTGACCCACATGCTAGACCTGGCTGCTGGCTGGAGTTGGGAAAACAATCTTTTTAATTAATACATTGTGTTTTAAGCACAGTTTGGTGATTACAGAAAAATTGAAAAAAAAAATGTAGAGCTTTCATATACTGTCCTGCCCACCCTACCATCCTAAGCACCCAAAATACTTAGTTTTTCCCTGTTATTAACATCTTCTTTTGCTCTGGCATACAACTGATGAGCCCGTGTTGATGCATTATCTAAGTGGATAGATCACATTAGGGTTCACTCTTAGCATTACATAGCCTATGAGTTTTGACAAATTCATTCATCATAATAATACTGTACAGAATAACTCACAGCTCTAAAACTCCTCCTGCACTCCACCTCATCATCCTCTTTTCCCCAACACCTGGCAGCTTCTAGTCCTTTCACTGCCTCTGTAGTTCTGCATTTCTGCACTTTTCTAAAAATGACACATAGTGAACCTATATACACAGTGTGTAGCCTTTACTGATTGGCTCCTTTCAGTTCTAAATACGCATTTTAAGTTCCTTCTAGCCCTCATACAAAAATTTTAGATTTCTTCTAGCCAAAGAAATAAATATTTTTAGTTGGGAATAGTGTCATTTTGACTTCAGAATTATTCATTCAACTAATGGTTTTCCACATTGTAGATGTCTACTCATTTATGAACTATAGTATTACCATGTTGAAAACTCTCTTCATAGCCTAATCATTTATTGATATAAATGAAATCATGTACACTCAAAAGGAAAATTTCCATCTTTGAGAGGGATTAAAACTCAATTAGAAATGCTTGGTAATCAAGTGCTAAATGGTAATACATTGTAATTGAAAATAAAATGCAAGAACGTATGCATACCTGTTTTGCTCTAAGATTAAGGAAGCCATCCTTCCCTGGTAGGAGCTTCTGCTGTGCCAGAAGTATACAAGGAATATGTCAGATTCACCAAAATTAATATGGATCAATCCAGCTAGGAATTATTTTATTCATAGTGCAAGTGCTGCTGGGCAGCCTTACTATCAAGCTATTCTTAGTCTGTGCTCTACAGCCAGGATATTAAAAAATCATTCAATATAAATCTTAAAATTCCCCTCTTATTGATCTTTCTCCCTGAATCCATCTCTGCATGATACTCCCTGTCTCCAGCTAGAAGTAGGAGGCAGGGACAAAACAGGTATAGCTGCCTTTGAGCTTTCTCCAGAGGCCAGATCCACACTACCAGGTTTCTTCCAGACTTCATTTTCTTAATAATTTCATATGCATCCCTGTTCCAACAGATACTCAGAATATTATTTTCTGTGGCACTTTGGCCTCCTCTTAGCTTCTTGAAATTTGCACTTTTCAAGTACATACAAACGCTGTGTTGCTCCACTTGTCTTAATTTAGAAAATGCATAGCTGCAGTATTTGTTTGGCTCTTTGATTACTTTCTTTAAAGCCATCTTCCTAGACCCTCAAACTTTTGACAGAGACTTTTGGGGAGGAGCAAAAGAGAAGGCTCTTTCACTAAACCACTGGAGCTTAGTGAATCAGATTTCTCCATAAGACCTGTCATCTCCCTGTTCCCATTTCTATGACTAATCAGAGAATCAGCTCCTAACCTTGCAATGTGATACTACTGGGACATCCAGGTCTGCACACACAAGCAGCCTAATCATTTATTGATCTAAATGAAATCATGCACTCAAAAGGAATTTTGCATCCTTAAGAGGAATTAAAACTCATTTAAAATGCTTGATAATTAAGTGTTTGTTGCAGGGTAAGAACAAAGAGTAGAGAAATGAGTCAAAGTAGGTTTGGGGGAACAGGAAGGGGATGGCTTCTCCAGTCTACCTATGTATCATTCATATCCACAAAACAGTATCAGAGCCTGAGAAACCACATCAACTGTCTTCAATACTGAATGCCATTTTGGGGCAAAAGATTAGACCAAAAACCAAAAGTAAGATATATAAGCATAAGACAAACCTTAAAATTGATGTTTTGGAGTTTTGACAAAATGCAAAAGCACCAGCCATATTTGTATCTGCCCAAGTTTTATGGTGAAGCTGTAAAGAGTGAACCAAGCAGTTTCTCAGAAGCTGAACCACTGACATATTTTTGCTAAGAAATGTAAAACATTATAGCACCTTCTTTTTTGGTCAGGAAAATAACAACATCCTTTGTTTATAGTTCTTCTAGATTTTTTTTTTCAGAACTGAGGATTGAATTCAGGCCCTTGCACTTACCAGGCAAGTGCTTATTCTACTGAGCTATCTACCCAGCCCCCTAGAATCTTTATTTATTATCTCTAAACTATCTTGGAACTGTGATAGAAATTAGGAATTACCTATATTACTTAGATAACAGAGGGGCTCAGAATGAGTGAATTAGTTGGCTAATGTGGTATGTGGAGGGTGCTGGTATCCCCTCTCTTGCCCTCTCCTCCACTCGAGGAGAGCCCAGCCCCTAATTTCAGCACCCATCATGTTTCACATTATGCCGTTGTAGTGGGTTTCGAACAGGTAGTCACTTACTACACACAGATGAATTAAACTAGCATGGTGCTGAGTATAGGAGGCCCACCTGGGGGTTGTTGCCAGATGCGTAAAGGCAGAACAGGAGAAGCTGATGAAATGCTATTAGGGTTGCTGTTTGGAGAAGCTGTTGGAGCTGTTGGAAGCTGCTAGTTCTCTTGGGCTGTTCTGCTAGAGGACCTTGTCATGCTGGTTTCTCAGATGAACTTTGGAGAAGCTCTGGTCCTCATCTTGAGCATCACTTCCTGGCTCCAGAAGGGAAGATGGTTCACTGCTCAGTCTCATGAAGCTTGTTGCAGTGGCTTTCCTGATGGGAACTCAGCTTTCTTCATCACTGGAGGAACCTGGGACTTCACTGTTGCTCAGCATGACTGTGGTACTTTCGAGAGAGCTCTGGTGCTTACCTTGAGCATTGCTTTCTGGCTCCAGTTCAGATCCCTCAGTTTGCCAGCATAGATTCTTCATCCTACTGGCATATGCTTCTTAGCATCCACCACTGACATTTGGGCCTTTGCAAAACATATCCATGAAGGAAGCCTATATGAGACTTTGTTTGGGCTTTGTTTTGTCCTCCACTTAGAATTGTGGGCGGCATTGTTATGAGCTCTAGGCTCTCAGCTGGATTCATTATTATTTAGTGTGCGGATAGATTTCTTGTATTTGTAGTATGTGATTCTTGGATGATTCCTTATAAAATGCTATTATAAAATGTGTCCTGTACTATACTGTTCACCTTGAAAAAAAACCCCAAACTATGATAGTCATGCTTCAGGATGTCTCTTCCATAGCACTAACCACAAGGTGTGTGGAGGAAGGGCTCCATTCATCCACACCTCTTGTGTTAATGCTCATTGTTATTCAAGAGAAGACTGAGAGTTGGCCTTGAGGCAGCAACCTAGAAACCCATCCAAGCACTGTCCATATTCCTTCTGCCCTGCATAATGGAAGTTTGCTCTTTACTTTCCACCCTCACTCCACTTCTGTGCCATCCGTGCCAAGCATCCTGTTTTGTCCATCTTTGGCAGCCATTCCGGGAGCAGTGGTTGTCATCTAAGAACAAATGGACCTATGCTCAGAATAGATTCCACCCTCCCCCTGCATCTCCGGACCTAGAACGGATTTGTAGTTTCTCATCTATAATGAGTATTATATGTTAATGTTTATGCCTCACATCAGTTTCTAAAGTAATATTTGCAGTATGGAAAACTGCTAACTTCTATTCACCCTTGCTGAAATTTCCAATCGATTGTTTGAAATGGGAAGAAGCAGAAAGCAACTTGCAAATTCTGTGCATGATAAAGTAAGGAATAAACCAGCTCACATAATGAAGACAATTATACAACATTTCCATGATTCTTTTTTCTTACAACATGAGACAAGACATAGGGAGCTAATTAGAATTCTGCCTTTGTTATGAAACCTGCTTTTTATTTCTCCACTATTTGGAAAGGTAGGTTATATTATCATGGGGACTGCCAGGCAGCCACAATGACCCCTTCAAATCCAACCTGACAGAGGTGACTTCTGTTCCTGTGACTGTCCCAGGCACATGTCCTTCATGTGTCTTTCATTGGGAAAGACCCCAATTCAGGCTCTAATCTATGAACTCTAACAGAACAGAACATACTGGAAAAAAATTCTTAACTCATCCTCAAAATATTTACTGAGCATCTACTATGGTCCAGACCCTGTATTAAATTCTATTCTCTACCATTTAGGCAGTTACTGGTCATAGAAGTAGATATGCTAAAAAATAATATTTATGATGATCATTCAGCATGTGTGGGTACAGACAAGGAAGTCTACCTCTGACAGAAGGAGGAAGAGTTTTGAAGAGCTGCACAGAAGGGGTAATTCCAAGAAGGAAGGAAGGAAGAACAGGAGTTGGTCATGAAGCCAGGGACATGTGGTCATTCCAGAGAAGGAAGCATCACAGGGAAAGATGCAAAGCTCTGAGAAAGTTTCCCTCCAGAGTTTCAGAAACTGTAAGTGGTTTCCTATAGTATACAAAGGCAAATAGAGAGGAAAATCCTCAGCGATCACTCTAGAGAAGCCAATGAAAGCCAGCTCTGAAAGGCCAGGAACCCAAAACAGGATTCTGAGATTCAGAAAAGGTTTTGAGCAGGGAAGGTTTTATATCTTTTAAAAGAGATATAAAGGGATTTATCATGGAGAAGTTTTAAAGTAAACACTTCAAGAAATATAATGCAAGCCTTGAATCTTGAACTGATTCACATAAGCTGGTATCACCCAAAAGCACTTGAGAAGCTGTGAAACAGAGCCATGAACAGGCTGTCTTCCCAGATTCAAATCCCAGCTCCACCAGTTATTAAGTGTGTGATTGGAAGGGCATGTAACTTCGCAGTGCCCCCATGAGAGGCTTAGTCCTACCACACAATTATCATGGAGAATTAAATGAGTCAATGTATGTGAAGACCTTAGCATAGTCACAAGGACACATTATATAAAGTATGATCAAAAGTTGTGGGGCTGGGGAGATAGCTTGGCAGCATACATGCCTGCCTGGCAAACACCAAGGTCTCAAGTTCAATCTGCAGTACTACATGCTGTGCTGGCCCCAAAACCTGGGATGGTGGCACACACATGTTATCTCAGCACTAAGGAGGCTGAGAGAGGAGGATCACTATGAGTCTAAACTGCATAGAGAGACCCTGTACAAAAGAAGAAGAAGGGAAAGGAGGAAGAGGAGGAGGAGGAGGAGGGGGAAGAGGAGGAGGAGGAAGAGGAAGAGGAGGAGGAGGAGGAGGTGGAGGAGGAAGAAAAGGAAAGGAAAAGAAGTTGTGCTGCTGTGTCTGTGTCGGTGTCCTGAATCCACTCAAAGCATTTACCTTTCATGGTCATTTTGACTTTGAAGAAGAAGCAGAAGTCACATGGTGCCAAAACTGGTGACTAGGGTGAACGAGGACACACCATAGTATTTTTCTGAGCCTGCCTTTCCACAGAATGACATTCAGCAGGAGCATTCACTGTATTTTTTAATCACACTTATGATTACACTCACAAAAAGGACATCAGAGCTGTTCCAGAAAGTGATGAGAATAATGAGATAAATGCAACCAAGGGAAGTTGTTGTAGTGTATCATTTATGGTGAAAAGTATTTCATTTAAACATTTACTATACATTTTTATTACATTTCAGAAGTATTATTTCTCATTATCTGAACTATAGTAAAGGATACAGACAGAAGCCAGGGCCTCAAAAAATGTTAAAAATAAGAAGAGGCATAAGGTGGGGCAGAGGGTGATGTCCAAATGAATCTTGTTGCTTTGTGTTGGATGATGAGGCAGATGGTGAACCCAGGAGGAGATGATAAGATTTATTTGGGGAATATTGAAAGTGGAGAGCATTGGTACCATTCAAGTAGAAATATTCAGGCTGGGCCTGTATATAGGAAAGCAACTCTGTCACACCAATCTGATATGCATGTGTGGAGACCTGTCTAGAAAAGGTCAGAAAACTGGAATTCTCAGCAAGTACTTACTCCCATGGCTCTGAATGGTCTAAGCATAAAAGATGAGAGGAAAGAAGGACCACGGAGGGACCCTGGAGAAAATCTGGGTTTAAGGGATGGCTAGAAGAGCTCTTTACTGAAGAGGGGTAGTTCAAGAGTGAGAAGGCAAACCAAGAAAGAATGGGATCATGAGTCCAAGGAAGAATGCTCAGAAAAGCAAGATACTACACAGAAGTGCCATGATATAAGGATTAAGAAATGATACTCGCTGAATTTGGTAGTATGAAAGTTTTTGATAACAATGCCAGTCAGGGTCTAGTAGTTACTTCAACCAAAAAATATTTAATATAAGGAATTTGGTGAACAGGGCTTAGAGAACAAATAAAGCAAAGAGAACATCTAAAAAGCACTGAGATTGTAACTGCAAGCATCAACTACCTCTTCTAGGGTCAGAAGAACAAAGGGAAGAGCTGGAATCACCTGGATCCTATCTCAGAGAAGAGGCCTTCATAGAGTTGAGTTCCAGCCTCTGAGGAAGGGAAACTTCCCAAATGGTTCTGAATGGTTCTGAAACTTCCAGATCTTAAAGAAGGGTCTTGGGAAGTTGGGAATTATGAGAGAGAGTCCTGTTCAGCCAGGAGCTAGTGCCCTGGAGGTGGGGCCCAGAAAAGCAGGAGCTGGGACCTCTGAGGAAGAAGGCATGAGGTAGCTCTGGGGTTGCTGGTAGAATCAGAAGATTTGTGGCTGAGTGCAGAATCCTCACTGGATCAGGTTAGCATCAACAGCAAGCAAACAAGAAATGGCTTCCCCTTTTCAGATCCTCCTATTTTACAGCCTCCCTCAAGTGACTTCTATGGGCAAACCCCAGTGGAAACCAGGTGACAATGGAGAAATACAACATGTAGACTATTGGTGCTAGGATCCCACAGCAGAGTCTACAAAGACTGAGAGGGAAATACGACCATTATAATCAGAACAATGACTGTAGCCAACTTTAATAGTTTGGAAGAAAGCCATCTAGCAGTGGGTTGGGAAGCAGAAATTAAAAGAATAAATAGAGACCATTTTCTGCAAGTCTCTCACCCCAATGTGACATGTATGTGTGTTAAAAACCTCCCCTAAGCTGCCTTGTGGGCAGAAGGAGCCTCCCAGACAGTAAGCTGCCAGTGCTGTCAACCCACATAGAATAAGCTTGCTTAGGGTCAAATCGTCATTGTCAGGTGTTAGAAGAGACGTCAGAGGGCTCACTGGACGCAAAGAGTGAATATAAGCAATACTGGAAGTATTTGTGTGCTGTCCACAAAGGAGGCACTAAATAGACTGTGTCAGCATGATTCTTTTTATTCCTTTTGAGCAAACTCAAATTTAGTGTGACCAATACATGTGCATATGGACGCCTACCACATAGAAATACACAAGCATCACATTCACTGGCAGCACATGGACAGGAACACACACTGATGCAGGCATTCTTAAGGGAGTGGATAAAAAGCATATGTGGAAGGATGAGAGGCTGGGAGGGAAGTAGTGAAGGAAGAAAAAATCAGTTTTATCAGTAATCATTTAACAGAGGATGGAGCATAGCAGTCATCTACTCTCAATTCTGCCAGCTTTAAAGAGTTATTTGTTAATATTGGAGTTTAATTGCAAATAGAGACCATACTCATAAGTGAGATAAATCAAACCCACATGTGTAAACACTGTATTGTCTCCCTAGGGTGAGAAACTGAGAGAATAAATAAGATCCAGAAAGTACAACACATATTGTGAAAGGGAAAGAAACTGCTCAAAAGGAGAAAAACAGCTGGCATGGGGGAAGGGAGAAAAGAAGGAACAGAAATACGACAGCTAAAACAATTGTACCACTAATTTCTATTAGTTCATTGAAAGGGATAACTAGTGCTTATATTTTTTGATCATTTTTGCATGCCTATATCTTGTAATCTGAGGAACTACTTTGAAGATAACAACATACAATATAATAATCATTGTTAATTGCCTATCATCTTGTTTTGAAATTCTATATTTTTTCTCTTTAAAATGAAAAAAAATGTGATAAAAGATGCCTCCCAAAAGCTTTCTCTGTTGCTAGAGTTTATAATTTAAAAAAAAAAAACCATAATATTTGTTGGGATTTTTTTTTTCTTTTAAAGAAAGAAAATTTCTGCAACGAGAATAGCAATGTACTTATCAAGGCTTCATGCTAAGGAAGAGTTGATGGGCCAGCCATGTAGCTCCTGCTTAGGCAGAGCTCAGTGGCTGGAGTTCCATCCCCAGTGTGCTGTGCGGGCCCCACCTCCGGGGCACACTGAGACTGCAACTGACACTGGGCCTGGTGGCCCGCGCCTGTAATCCCAATGCTTGGGAGGCTGAAAACAGGAGAATCACTACGAGTCTGATCTACATAGTGAGACCCTATACTAAATAACAAAAATAATAATAAAAATTAAAATTAAAAATAAATAAGAGTTGAATTAGTGGAAAGGGTGTTAGAGTAGTAGTTAATTGAACTGTATTCCAATCCTGCTTTTTATACTATTATTAAATGCACTATGACTAAATGCAGATTCATCTTTATAAATCTTTATTTTTCTCATTTATAATTTGTGGGATGGCGAGTCTTTATCTGAACACATTGGCCATCCACTCTTACCTACATTCCCTCCTTAAACTCTTCAAATATGTAAAAAGGAAAAATATGGTTTAAACTCTAGCATAAGAATTCATGATGTATTCAAATCATCAAGAAATTTTCCAGATGTGAAAGGCATTGGGTGGCATGGTGATTAATATAACAGGGTTTAAGAAGTCACAAATTTTAGTAACAAAGACAGAAATGCAGCAATAAGCCTCATTGAGCTGTGCAGAAGCTTGAGATTCTAAAACACTTTATAATAAGATCAGAGATAACTACCGATTGGCTCTCCATTGGAAAAATGTTCCCACTCCTTCAAGGAATATTGACAATGTATGCAGACATCTTTGTTTGTCACAACTGGGAAGATGTCATTGACATCTAGTGGTTTGAAGTTAGAGTTACTGCAACAATCCCAAGAGTGCACAGGATTGCCCCTCCTAGGAAAGAATTGTGCAGCTCAAAATGCCAGTAATACCGAAGTTTATTTGTTTGTGGTACCAGGGATTGAACTCAGGACCTTGCGCTTGCTAGGCAAGAGCTTATTCTACTGAGCTATCTCCCCAGCCCTCAATAATACCAAAGTGAAGGAAGGCCACCCTGGTGATCTCCCACTTTCTACCCCTCTCTGCATACAAGCTAATAGATGTCTATCTACCCCACTATTACAAGGTGAATTTGTCTTTTCAAAATTCATGTGCTGAAAGCCTAAACCTGACACTTCAAAATGTGATTATATTCTGACACAGAGGCTTTTAAGTTAAAATGGAACCATTTGGATTGACCTTTATCCAGCCTGGCACAGGTCCTTATAAACAGAGATTAGGACAAAATATAAACAAAGAGCAAAATAGGGGCTGGGGAGATGGCTTAGTGGAATAAGCGCTTCCCTGGCAAGTGGAAGGACCTGAGTTCAATCCCCAGTTCTGCCAATAAAAAAAAAGAGCAAAATAAAAGATAAATAGTAGGAAGTAGGGAGATAGATCTTTTGCAAAGGGGAAGAGATCCAAGAGAAGGAGGGAAAGGAAGGGGATAAAAAATTAAAATGCAAAAAGTAAATAAATAAATAAAATGCATTATGTACATGTACCAATTCCCCACAATGGATGAATGATTGTGTACATCAAAAATGTACTAAGAAAAAAAAAAGAGATTAGAACATACAAACAGACAGCACAGATGCCTGTGCACTAAAGAAAAAAAAAATGTAAGAATGAGCAAAGACAGAGCCGAAGAAGAAACAAGACCTGGACGGACCAAATAGCTCAGCGAACTAAAGCGCTTGCTTAGGTAGACACAGGGACCAGGGTTCAATCCCCGGGATGCAGTGCCAGTCTCATCCCTGGGATGTGCTGAGATGGTGAATGAGACTGTGCATGGTGGCACACTCCTGTAATCCCAGCACTTGGGAAGTTGAAAACAGGAAGATCACTATGGAAATATTATCTTCTAGGATAGTGGGATTTGAGGTGCAGGGCTATAAGAAACTGTTACTTCCATTATAAATATTTGGTTTAAAAACTGTACACTGGCATTTTAAAAGTAAAAATAAATTCTAAATACAAAGATAATTAAATATGGTGACTGAGTAGGATGATTTTAAAAGCTTCCCTCATATCTAAATCCATGGAAAATACTCCTGAAGTTTAGTGCACTCAGTAGGATCCCTTGAATTTTTCCCTCAAGAAAGTCTGCTATACATGCAAACTGACTGACTGATCAGAGTCTACTGGGAACTTCACAAGCATTATTTTAATAAATGTCAGAGTTTCACTCCCGACCTTATCTTATCTTTTCAACAGCTCTATGAAGCAATTATTGCAATCATCTGCCTTTCAGAGATGAGATTTAGCACAACTAGAGTAATTGTCCTGAATGGCATGAGCTTTAAATTACTAGAATGCAATTGAACATGTGGGCTCATCACTCAGTCCTCTTCTCTGCCGCTGTATTATGCTCCTTGTTGGGCACAGTGAGAAAAGTAATGAAATGCTCTGTGTACGAGCAGAGCTCCCAGTGAGATGGCTACATAAGTGCACTGCCCCGAAGCTGTAGGTGAGCTCTTTCAGAAATCTGAGGGAGGCTGGCCTCCTTCTCCACTTGGCTCTGAACATAAGCAGCCTAACAGCATACTCACCAAGGTTTGGGGGGCTCGTCCAAAGACCAGCGACTCACATATGCCAAAGAAAACTTTCTAATACCCATTCTCCCCACTGAGTGTTGGCCAATACACGTTATCATCATCAATGTTTGGTGCCATGGGCCACAGACTTTCTAGAAAAGACATATATTGATAATTAATTAATAGTCCTTGACCTGTAGAAACTCCATGAGAAACTTGTGAGAACTTAGATAAATTGCTGCTGAAAAATATTTATTGTAATTGGCTCAGTTAAATGGGAAACTGCAGGCTCAAAGAAACCTTGGTTGCCCCCACCCCCTTCCCTATCTGATTCTTCCTTCTTCTTTTGCCAAATACAATAATACTTTGGTTCTTGAACACTTCTGTTCACCAACAATTTGGTTCTTGAATAGAAGTGATTGGCAAAATTTTATTTGCTTCTGTTTGTGAATTCTGCATTGGGTAACTAATGATCACAGGCAGCCATCTTCTCAAATTGTGGAACAAGGAATTAAGTTTATAACCCAAGGAACCGTGTCCCTCTACTTCCCCCTGTGCTAGCTGTTCAGAGACATGCTCCTTGGCTCCTTTCCTGTGGTAGGCCAGAACAACGTTGCTTTTTCAGGTTTATTCCTCTTTTTCTCTCTTTTCCCAGCCACACTTAGAAGTAACTTGATAATTAACACTAGTTGGGATGTACTGATGTGTTGTCCCTTACAATAACACAGTTGCATTTTCTAGGAGGCCTTCAACACCCAAATCTAAGCATTGGAAGATGAAAGAACATAGGGATCCTGTGTCAGGTAGAATGAAATGGTGCCCACTTTGAAGCAAATGAACCATATCCAAAAATCTCCTCAGAAGTAATACCTAAAGCTATCCATACACAGTAATAGAATAATTATGGTACGGAACAAGTAACATAGGCCACTTAAAAGTCATACAGTTGACTGTGCTCTGCTGTAACTTCTTTTCAGTGACTATATTTTTCAATTTTTCAATGCAATTTCTTTCAGAAAAGTTTCATAGTCACTGGTCACAGTAAGGTCCACTTTATAAGAAAGAAGAAAGAAAAAAAGAAAGAAAGAAAGAGAGAAAGAAAGAAAGAGAGAAATATATGCAAATTTTCTGTGATATGAGGAATTATATTTTTAACTCATGGTTCTAAAAATACTCAAAAGAGCCATAAAAGGAATACTTTATTCAGACTTGCAAAAGGAAGAAATAGCAAAGTATGAAGAAAAGAACAAATTGCCAGTTATTTTCCAGAAATATTTTTTATATTATACTAATTTTAATGTATTTGTACAGGGTCTCACTATGCAGCTCAGACTGATAGTGTTCCTCCTGTTTTCAGCCTCCCCAGAACTGGGATTACAGGTGTACACTACCATACCCAGTCTTGGTGGCCAGCTCAGCGCACCAGGGGTACAGCTGGCATGGCACGCAGTACCAAGGATTGAACCCCAGTCTCTGCACTTGCCTAAGCAGGAGCTTAGTCTACTGAGTTATCTCACCAATTGTTTTAAATAAGAAAGAATTCATAATATTTTTAAAAATAATCACATAAGTTTCTTCCTTTGGGTGGATTGAATACATAAATTTAGCCTAATTTCTTGAATGGATATATAATAAACTACTTACAGCATCTTCCCGGTGTTGCCTAATTTATGACTAATCCTAAATTGAAATAGTCAAGAAACTATATAAAGAAGTAATCATCTGAAACAAAGAATCACTTCTATCTGAAATCCAACCCTGCCACATAGCTCTGAGACCACTTAATAATAGCTACCAAGGGAAGCTGCAAGAGAATTCTTCTAAAAGGTGGAAACCAAGGTCCCTTAAAATATGGACAAGGTAATTATCTGCTAGGGGCAAAGAGGGCTCCCTAAGCACTACTGAAGGACTCCAATGCAAATTTTGCACTTCTATCTACCTCATGGAATTCTTCCATACAAACTTTTTTCTTAAATTTTTAGAACACAGAAATCTACAATCACTCACTGCTACTTCACTATTACACCCACTTCACTAAAATGTCTCAACTCCTCCAAGATAAATCTTTAAATTTTTTATCTTTTTGTTGTTGTTGTTATTTCTTCAACATGCAAGAATGGGTAATCAACATTCCAATCTTTGGAACCTTGTTTCCACCTTTAAAGATGAAGTATTTTGGGGAAATAGTCAATTCATTTTACTCTG
>NDGM011085233.1:0-14615 GCA_002564305.1 Octomys mimax | reverse complement strand
AGGAAAGAAAGAAAAGACAGAAAGAAAAAAGAAAACAGATAAAGCATGAGAATAAGGAACATACTAATTTTTTACTGATTATCAAATGGGAAAACAAGAAAAAATGTTGACCTCCCCCTTTTTGTACTGGGATCAAGCCTCTAAGGTTGTCACACTAAGCTACATCCCGAGCCCTTTCATTTATTTTTTATTTTGAGACAAAGTCTTGCTAAGTTGCTAAGGCTAGCCTCAAACTTGTGACCCTGTACCTCAGTATTGCATAGTGCTAGGATTCCACGGGTGCACATTATGCCTGGCTGTGTTGGCTATTTTCAATATCCTTTTACCCATGTAATGACTAGTGGTTTCTATTTTCACCACCATACATTACAAAACTTAAACTCTGCAAGCTATGACTTAATTGTTCAGCACCATTAGAATTTAAAGTTCCTTGACATTTATTCTCAAGGGAAAAATGTAAATAAAAAAGTATTTCTAAAGTAGTAAAATATGACATTAAAGGTAGCTCTAAGCCCTTTTTTCTTAGTCCTGAGGCCCTATCTTTCACACAGTAGACTGGAATTCTATTGCTTCACCCAGGAGTAGGTAATTTTCCTTTTCTAGCATTTGGTATGCATAAGTGCTTAGCACATAGAATACATGCTCAGCAAAAGAATACTGAATAGGCCCCAAATGCAACATGATGCTCAATACAAATGTATTGAGCGTAGTATGCAATATGTGTTTTTTAAAAATGTCACTTTTCCAACTCTAAAGGTTCTGTGGACATACCAGTTTGTCCAGTAGCAGCCATGCCCTGCAGTGAGTTTCCTCACTGCACTTATATTCTTGTGTGTCAGTTCTGATCAGTTAGCACCTCATATTGTCAGAGATCTACAAATTAAAATGAAAAATGCTGGGTATGATGTGCTAAGACTAAATCACAGACATCCACATTCAAGTAGATTCTGGAGGAAATTAAATCTCTTACTTTTTATCAATTTTATTTTGCTTTTGTGACCATATGCTTTATCAATAAATAATATTCATACAATTGTATTTTTTGATTTATACATAAATATACATATACTGAGGTTGCATTCTCATTTTACTAATAGCAGTAAGTAATCTAAAATCTCAAGTTTGTAGCTCTAAGTAATTCTGTTAAGCTAAGCATAATTCAACAAAAATATCTTTGCAAGTATAACAAAATAAATTGTGCTCTCCTTTGGTGGGGGATGGGGCTAGGAGTAGGGACTAGGTTAATCTTTAATATTTTTCTTAAAAATATAGGTATATACTAGCAAATAATTCACAATGCTTCACCCAGAAGTTAAATATAGCAACTCTTGTTGTCTATTTTCTCTTTTAAAAAGAGCATAGTGAAACCCTATGAAAGTTTGTTGTTTTTTTTTTCCATCTGCCTCTTGTATGTGAAGTTTTTAATTGGGAGCGAAGGCCTGTCAAGTTCCTCAGAGCCTGCACTGGATCTTAAAAGTCCCGGATTCAAGATTCTTCTTCATTGGTGTTCTATGTAAAATCAAGCAGCATATCAACTTTGTCCCTGCATCATTTCTCTTATGAGCAAAAGAGAAATAATAATACTTATCAACTACCTCAGAGCAGTGTAGTGTGGATAAAGGACACTTTGTTCCTTCTGTCAATTAAATGCAGAAGATTGTGATTTTATACACTGTTCCCTTCAAAAATTATTTTCCTTTTAAAAAAACAGAACAAAACTATCACATTTCTGAATGCTACTTTGTTTTCTAAACTTCAAAAACTCAAATTTTCTCTGTATTTGTATCTCTTTTGCACTAATAACAAATATATACACAAATACAAATTTGATAGTTTTAAGGATATGAGAGAAAAATCTTAAGATGGCATCAAGGAAATGAGAGGAGCCTTGAAATACGTTTTTGCGTTCAGTTTTCTTTTAAGTTTTAAAATCTATGCATCTAAGTTATTAAATCATATTTATTTAATCTTCAAAATGTTCATGTTTAAGAATAATTCACAGGCTGTTAAAAATAAAGGATCTTCGGAAAATATCTGGGTTCTAAGATGGTTGGCACATAGTAGATGCTGAATAAACATTTAATGAGGTGAATCTGGAAAAATCTTATTCTTGTTTTAAAATAAAGACTAACATCAACTCTGGATGCTAAAGAATCTAAATCACTTGCTAGAGATTGTTCAACTACTTAGAATTGATTTTCAAATGTAGCTCTCCTAATTTCCAGTTTTTAATTTTTTCCAGCAACCTGTTGACTTATTTACATCAGACTATTAAATATAATTTGCTTAAGATGCATGATTAAAAAAACTCAAAGTCCGGGTATCAGCTCAGTGTCTCCAAAAGTCACCCAACCTATAATATTCACATACAATGTGAAATATGTGTACATGGACATACTTACATCCATATGTTCTATAATTATATAAATCTTGCACATATTGAATCAACAGGCATGTTTGTTAAAGTGTCAACAATGAAATTCTGTGACTTAACTCTTCATTATAGCAGTTTGCATACCTACACAGGTGATCTCGGTTCCCTGACTCGCTGAAAGTAGACGGGCTATTTTAGCAAAGTGTTTATCTCTCTTTTTGCCTGTTGTATTGCTTTTCTGTATTTGCCTGCGAATGGGAGACTAACAACCTTACCGCATTACAGTCCTAATAAACTTATGCACTATTTTGGCCTATGTGATAGCTAACCCACTGACAAAAGAAATCCAAGCTGATAAAAGCCCTTCTTGGCCACTTGTTAGCTAGGCCAGTCTGTAAAATCATAATACAATGCACGCCTCTTTCATGGGGCACCACAAGGCAGCGATCAAAAAACCCCCTTACTTCCATATCCAGTGGAGTTGTAGTTTATTACCATAACCCTCCCAAGTCAAAAGGACACCAGACCCAAGCCTGGCAACTTGGCGCAGACAGGATTTGCCCCCTTCCCCCCACTCTGTTGGGCCTCTCTACCTGTCCTCTCCTACTGTCTACAGGTCCCGAACATTAAAAAATAGAAAATGTGATGATCTTTGTGTGTCTCTGTAAAATGTGTGTATGTGTGCGTGTGTTTGGGTGTAACGGGCCTTCTGTTTGGCTGCGCGGCCTGCCCGTCACGGCGCGGGCCAATGGCAGGCTGCCTTATATAAAATGAGTGTTTTCAGTCTCTCCGGGTTGCATGTACTGTATGTGGAGCAGCGTACAGTGGAGCGGAGGCAGAGCGGCTCCGCGAGCTCCTCTCCACTTTCCCATAGAGCAGCCCTGCCTGGCGCCGAGGGCAGCCACACGCCCTCACGCCGGCGAGCCCGCGAGGTAGGCGCCCCCATGCGCAGCCCTCCGCGGGCGTCCGCTCGCACTTTCTGTTTTCCGACTCACTTGCGAGCAGCCGGGCTGCAGCCCCAAGGACTCCGCGGCAGGAGCCGCGGCGGCAGCCGGTAGGGTGGACTTGAGGAAGACGGAGGGAGCCGCGCGCCCCGCCGCCCCGCCGCCGCCCGCGCCGGGCACTTTCCCCGCCGCCAAAACTTTGGGTCCGAGTGGGAGGTCGGGGCGAGGGTCGCGGCCGCGCGGCGGGCCCGGGCGGGGGGCGCGGGGCAGTGCCCGGGGCGGGCGGCGGGCGCGAGGCTGGGGGCCGGCGGGAGGAGTAGGCCAGCCGGTGCCAGGCTGCGTTTGCAGGCAGCACCTCTCGGCGCCCGGGCAGCGCCGCCCGAGGGGCACGGGCCGGCGCGGGCTGAGCCGCCGAGGAAAACAACAACAGCCCTCCCGCCGCCGGCGGCTCGCGGCCGCCCGGGGAGCCCCAAACTTCATCTCGGCGAAAGTACGCGGAGCCTGCCTGGGCTCGGCTGCCGGGAGGTGGGGCCTGGGGGCCGGGGCAGCGCGGAAGGTACGCGGAGCAGCCTCGCGGGTCGGGGCCGCTGCGTGCGCCCGCTGACCGCCCACAGCAGCCCGGCGGCTCGCTCAGCTGGAGAGTTGGGACTGGGGGTTCCGGCCCCGCGGATCGGTGCCCTCTCGCCCCCAGCCTAGCAAACGCGCGGCGAGTAGAGAAAGTGCTGTTTTAGTGCCAGAGTAGCCTGGAGGAAGAACTGGAGAGAGGGGGAAGAAGGCGAGAGAGAAGGGGAGAGAGGGGAGGAGGGAGGGGGGGGGAGAGAGAGAGAGACAGAGAGAGAGAGAGAGAGAGAGAACGAGAGAGAACACGAGAGGGAACGGGAGGGAAGAGAGGAGGGGGAAGAGGAGGAGAGAGGCTGTGTCAGGATTTTGCCTGAATGTGGGATTATGTTGTGTCAATAAGTTTAAGGTGGAGAGAGCGAGGCCGGGGGTGGTGGTGGAGGGGAGGAGGAAGGCCTTGGATGTTTAGAGTCTCATTTCTGAAGGTAAGTTATGGCATTGCTTGGTCGCGATGACAGAAAACTTGCAGATCCTTTATCCGGGGATGGGGTCGATCCCTCTAGAAAGAGCTCCCAGCCCTCTGAAGCCCCACTCGTGTTACACTGTTATTTGCTGCGATCCGGGTCGCTAGTAAATTACAGAAATCAAGACTCGAGGTTTCTTTTCCTCCTCCACCTAGTCTCGCTCACTCACCCTCAGAAATGTTATTTTTTTTAAAAAAATATTTTGGGGATTATTGGATGAAACTTAACTGAGCCCAAACTCGAGTCCTGTAATTTACAAGGATCCCTGAATCCAAGATTCTGGAACACATTTATGTGTGAAATATCAGCGATCATTTCTGCTAAATGAGGAAGGTAAAACGAAACGATGCAAAAAGCTAAGACACAACATGTACGACAAGGGGGGGGGGGAGGGAGAGACAGAGAGAAGCTATTTTTTGCTTTCCTTTCTGTAGAAAGGAAAATAAAGCGTGCAATCCCCTTCTCTCCTAGTATGTAGGGTCTAGTCGATATTTTAACTGTCGGAGGACAAATTAGTCCAGGTGGATCTTGTTGAAAAGTTTCGCGAGGTGGGGTGGAGGTGGGGGGGGGGGACGGAGAGGGAGGTGGGTGGAGGTTGTGGGGGATGGGGACGGAGCGAGCTCTGCCTCGGCTAATGGTCATTGGCCTGGGGCTTTGAAACCATTGCCTGTCCTGCTAATGACACGTCCAGTTCTCGTCTCCCCACCGAGGACGCCGGGCTGCCGTGCCCGGGGTTGGCGGACGGGGACCGGGGTACTTTCCCCGCGCGGAGAGGGGCGCTCTTTGCCATCCCTAGGGGCGGCCCACTCGCGGCGTGGCCCCCCACGCGCACCCCCTCCCCTGAGCGCCGCCACCACCTCCGCTCGCGACTTTCGCAGCCAGCCGGCGGCCGGAGGGCGCGGGGGTCCCCGGCGCGGACGTCCCCGCGCGGCTACCCAGCGCCCGGCCCCACGCGCGCCGCGCCGCACGGTCCGAACCCGGAATGGCAGCGCCGGGCCGGGCGGCGGCGGTGCCTCCCTTGGGGGTCAGTGGAGGTTGAGGCAGTGGCGGCGGGATCTTCGCCGGGGCCGCGGGAGGAGTGGAGGAGGAGGAGGAGGAGGAGGAGGAGAAGGAACGGGAGGAGGAGGAACGGGAGAAGGAGGAGGGGAAGGAGGAGGAAGAGGAGGAGAGGGAGGCGTTTTCTGCCCAGACCGCCGCCAGTTCGGGCGGGCACCGGCACGGGGACACCCCACTCGTTGCTCCTCCTTGGTGGAAAGGTGTTTAGCTGACTTTTACGCCGAGAGTGTGAGATTTGCACTTCATTCTTTCTCTGCCTCCTCTTCCCCAAAGCAAGATGGACTCTATTGCCTTTCTCTTTCTCCCTCTGCCTCTGTCTTGTCAGCCCTTAAGATCGACATTTTGTACTAAGATGCAAAGTTGATGTTGACCAGCAACAAAGCCTGGGTGGGATCCCTGGCTCCCTTCCTTCCTCCCCGATTCTTAGCTTCCCCCACCCCACCCTCGCAGACCTGGTGGCCCTGGGGTTGTAGCCATGGGCTCTGCCGAATGTTTTCCCAGTCGGTTCCGATCTCCAATCTCGGGGTTGTGACCCGAGCCAAGCTTTTGGGAGATGGCTGCAGCCGCCCGGGGGTCTGCAGGGCTAAGGGCTGCAACACCTGGACTCATTCCCTCCGTGGGGGCACCTCCTCGGAGCTTCTGGGCGAGGCAAGGCTGGGGTTCCCTGTGGATCGCTATGATTTGGTTGCTGGTGTACCCGTCCAGGGGGTGGTGATCACTTACGCAAGTTGATGAATGAGTGCTGTGTGGGTTTTGCGTTTGCAGAATAGATCAACTTTCTGCCTTGTACAGACAGGGAATAGGAAGTAAGGGTGCTGGAGATACCCTGGAATGCCAGCCAAGCTGCCCCTCATCCTCTACCCTTTGAGTAGGGGCAGCCAGCCGCTTTCCTTTTCCTACCCTTAAGGCTGGGCTCTTGCTCTGAGGAAGGTGGAGAAGAGGGGGAGGAGTTGCAGGAGGGAGAGCTGGACTCCTGAATTTTGGTGTCCTTTCTTCCTATATGTTACAGGACCTGGGACTCTGCTATCCTAAAGCCTTACGTGCTGATGTGCCTTTATGTGATACTTTATAGGTCACTATCATATGACAAAGGCTTTGCTGCAGTTCGTCTTCTGCCCTGTGTGCTTTCCATTTACCTTCCTGGGTAAGTATGCAAACTCTTCTACAGGAAAGCTCACTGGTAATGACATGAGTCCTTATTGTTCACATAGGAAGATGCTTCACTGGATTACAATACCCCAGAAAGCTTATCTCACTGAGTTTCTTACAGCAGGAGTCAACTAATGATTCTTTGGTTTTAGAGTTCAACTGTTGGTTACTTCTATTTTAAGATCATTTACATGTTTGTTTTCTATTTATCTGTAAGATCATTTGAGAACTTATTTTTAGAGATGTTTTATTTGATAATGAAGTTTATTAGAGTTCAAGGCCTAGTGAATTTGTTGGACAGTACTATAAAAACCCAATAATGAAGTGATGTACAAAAGGCCTCTAATTGTAGTGACTGACATTTTCTTACTCTCCCCTGGGTCTCTTCTTGACTAGTCTGATGGGCTTTCAGTTTATTTTGGGTTGGGGAAGGATGGATTGGACAGTGTAGTACATTTGGTACTTAGTGCACTTGATTCAAACTTGATCATAATTTCCTTCAAAATTCATGTATTTGGAGAAACTAGGAACATATTTAACAAATAGTAACTTTCAGATCTGTTAAGTGCCTATTAAAATACTATATATGCCTCCCAAATGGAAGAATATACAAAATACACACGGGACAGACAAACTTTCAAGTTTATCCCTCCATTGTGAACAAACTCTTCAAATACTCTGGGTTGCTGACACATTAAGAAAATTATTTGTACAAAATTATATAAATCAGCTGTGGTGCTTTGTAGCATCATAGTGAATTTAGAAATTGTATTTTGTGAGTGACAATTAATTTATATTCAGTTTTTCATGCAATGAAATTCAGGGATGGTATGTATTTTATTTCCTGGCTTGATAGGATATTATGTACATTAATAAAATGTCTTCATATTAAGGGGAATTTGAATACTAGACCTTTGTGGTAGTTTCCATCCTGCTAAAATACATAGGGACTTCAGATAATTTGTATAAATTCTGTGTCCAACATATTTTTTGGAATGTACATATTAAATTACTGCTCATAATTAGATAGTTAATTCAGTTAGACATCTCATGTGTCATGTATTTAAGGAGCCAGTAGAAGTGTTGGGATGAGATTGTGCTATAGGATGAATTTAGTGCACACCAAGATATGTAGATTTTAATGCCTTTGATTTTTTTACACTTGTTTGGAAGAAAAGTTTTTCATTTTTGAACATATGGCAATAGTATTCAGAATGCATTCCTGATTGCCAAAGACCACCACATTTATACATGTAAGGCACGTTGTTTTGTTCACTACAACAAACTTTTAATATTATTTCCCTATGGAAATAGATTTGATCAATTCAGAAATTAATATGGGAATCAGAATAAAAGCATTCTGACACACTCTTGCAGTTCTTCAAGACACCAAATGAATACATCATTAAAACAATATTTTCAAAAACAGTATTGGTCTTTGATGTCAGTGAAGTAGTTTCGAGAGGCTAAATCTTGGAATATGATCTTTAAAAGTCACTGTGTCAATGAAATAGCAGTTATTTTTTGTCTTAAATGTATTTACTAGATATGATACTTATCAAAATAAGAATTCAAAGTTTTTGCTTCTTCATCAAGAGTTTCTGGACTTCCAATTTTATTCTGCATTTTATATTTCATGTAGCTTTGAAAAGGTGGCTCATCTATAGTTTCCTAGTGTCACATCTTTGGAGGTATTAGAATAGTTTTCGGAGGAACTTTCCATTAGAGCCTTAGATATTTTGAAAAATTTGCAATCTAAATTTAACTATCTGTCTTGCTCACTGTGTGCAGTGTTAGATCTGTGTGCTTTCTGTAAAAAGTGTCAGATTTTAAGAGTTTGTGAGATAGCTTTGCCTTTTAATATATGAAGAGCAACAGGTCTGAAACTAATGTTCCCCTTAGCTAAATTATAATAAAACTGCGTTTTTCAGTGAAGTTGCTGTTTTTAATTATTAGTCATTAATTAGCATATATACAATATCTTTTCTTATGTTTCACACACTGTATAGATAAAATAAGGGCCATTATTTAGCTCTTGCCCTGAATCTCAGTTCTTTTTGTATTAGAGATCTTATAGTACCTCTATTAAAGTAATAGTGGTTTCACAGCTTAACCTATTAAAATAAAAAAACTTTTTGAAAATGATCTCATTACAGATGTGCCTGTTCTTTCATGAAATCCCTGAGATTATTATTAGTGTCTCACAAGAGTGCAGATAACATCTATAGTTGTGATATTCAAATTAATTTAGGCAGTTACTGCATCATCACAAGCAGAATACCTAAAATTCTAGATATAAACTTAAGCAGGTGCTTATTGAAGACAAAGACACCTCTTGAACTTGTAAGTTGAAGTCTGCTTCACTTCTTAACATTTCTTCAGCAAGGGTACCTTTTAAAATAGGGCTGAGTAGTATCTCTTCTGTATTTTTTAGTGAGATTGTTTTCTGTGGCTGTGAAATGAAAGCAAATCCAACATTAGCAAAAAATGTACGACTTCACTGCACCATTTTTAATACATCCCCTACATCTGTCAGCTGGGGGTCCTAGGGCTGCCCTTGGAGAAACACTCTACTGGAGGCAGTAAGGATCAAGGCTGAGAGTGACTGGAGCTTCTTCCTGCTTGAAGGTTTTGTGACCGATATTCAGTCAGTTCATTTGTACTACCTCAAGGGCAGTCATCACATACTGTGTCAAACTGCAGGTATTTCTATATTTTAAGTCACACCTGAGGAAAGTTTTCTGTACAGCTTTAGTCAGTATTCATGTCATCATATTATCCTTTAGCAGGCAATTACAGTTCTTGAAATATCTGTACACTGTACATGATTTTAAAACTGTAGACATATAGCCAAAAAATCTTCATGTATTAATGGGGATTGTTTTTTTTTTTTTTTTTTTTTTCCAAAGAAAAAGATATGGTCAGAATTAAATGCCAGTTATACAAGGGACTGCCAAAGAAAGCAAGCCAAAAAATACTCTGTCTAAAATTATGTTACTAGAAGAGAGACTAAAGGAATGAAATACGTAAAGCATTAAATACCCTAAAACATTGTCATACCTACAGAATTTAAAATTATCTGAATCAATTCAAGGATGTTAGTGGTGAAATAATGTTATATAGTTAGAAAGTTGTTTAAAACAAAGTAAAAATAACAAGCTGGATTTTATTTTATTTATTTATTTATATTTTTATTTTTGAGCAGGGCTCAGGACCTTGTGCTTGCCAAGCAGGCGCTTATGCCTCTGATCCATAGCCCCGGCTCGGAGCCATATCCCCAGCCCAACAAGTTGGATTTCTGAAATCCTAGAAAAACTTAAAATACTGTAAAATGTTGGGTAGATAATTAATCCAATAGGTAAATATGGCCCTCAAGTGAAAAATTCAGAGAATACAATAGAAACTTTTGGAATGGAATAGATGAAATCCTAAACAAGCAAAGTTGTGTTTTGTAAAAGGAATAATTAAGTTTTAAAAAGGTAACTTATTTAAAAGGACAAATAAAAATAAAAATAGTTTAAGTATGTTTGAGTGAGACATATGGTAAGAAAAACCTTTTCTGTCATAACCCACGTAAAGAACTGAAGCAAGTTTGCATAAAGCATAGTGCGCTCTAATATTTTCTGTTCCTATGTAATCCTCATAAATTGAATCTGTTCCAAGCTATTCTGTTAAACAAAAAGTACTATCATCTACTACATTGAGTTTATGACTTATAGGTTGCAAAATACCTGTCTAGTGTACTAGCTAAAACTGGAGGTCCCTACCCCAGCCTTAGATATTCTAATTCAGTGTTTCTGAAGTAGGGTCCTGAAATTTAGAGGTTAGCTAATGAAGCAGGTATTAGTTTAGAGGTCCTGTGATGTACTATGAGAAACTCTGCATAAAGGGAGGATGGCTAAAGATTGAATGGGAGACTTACTAGCAATTTAATATTAAAAGAAATGCTGAGTTGTTCTGCAGTTTTGGGTGTAAGTCTGGAAACTTCTCATGTGTAGAGTTCTGATTGACTAGAAAGGGAATAGATGGAGTATAGAACAAAATGCTCAAATAAATCCTAAACCCACTGTCACATTCTGATTATCTTTTAAGTTGCTGAAACTTTATTTTCTTTCTTCCTTTGCTTTGGCCCTCAAAGACATCTCTCCCGGTCCCTCCTCTTTCATTTTGTCCCTAAACCCTCCCCCTACCCTGCTCCCTGTGAGCCTGTTGTGTTCAGTAGTATCTGTGATACAGCTTATAAATATTTTAATGTGGGAAGGTGGATTTGTAACTTTTATGTGACTTTAAGCATTTGTAGCTTTTGAATCATTGTAGTGTTTAACATTACTCATATAATCCAATTTTTGAAAACAAGTCTGAGACTTGTAAGTTCCCAACATGTTTCAAGTAGGAAAGTATTGTGACAGAATCTTTAGTAGGGCTGTGTGAAAACACCTGTTGTTCCTTATCCCATCCCTAATAATGATTTTTGAGGTGACAGGGTGACTATAGTTTCATACTTAAGGAAAAGTTGAATGTGATGAGGAAACTGAGTCTCAGAGTTCACACCTTGAGTAAGTGACCTTGCCAGGCTGGCTGGCTCTAGTGCCGTAGTCTCCTGGGGTGTTTTCTGTATTTTCTTGCCATTAGGGCCATATTTCAAGAAGTAAAAAATGAAAGGTCCAGGCAACTCTTAGTCAAGAATTCCTCTTTTAGTTTTGTTTTATCCTGAAAGAGAAATCTTCACTTTGACTCTGTTGTTACCACTTCTAAGGGATTTACGTGTGAAAGTCTGACCCAGGGCCTGCTGTCAGGTTTTATCTGTGAGGTCATTCTGAAGTGCTTAGCCAGCCCCATACTTCATTTACAAATTTGGGTTCACTCAACTTTATTTTTGGTATATCTTGTATGGAAATGTGAATATCAGTTGTTAGGTTAATATTTACTATTATATATGAGTAGAAGTGCTTTGTTCTTTAATGAGGAGTTGAATTTTCCTAGCTAAATAATCTGTGACTTTTATAGTGAACATATTTCACTAGAGAATTTTAACCATATAACATGAATAGTGTTTTAAAATAGTTGTCTAAGATTCACTTGGAAAGGAAACTCAATAGTAGCAGAAAAGCGAATAACTAGATTGACTTTGTGGCCTTTAGAGTGTCTGATAATCAAACTTGAATTCGAAATAGGGTCAGTCAAAAGTTCGAATTCATCTTTTTTGAGACTAGTTTAAGAATATTTATTTTAAATTTGTTTTACTTATAAAACTTTCATTGTGGTAAGCACGATTTTATAAATTATAGAGGCAGCATATGAATTAGGAAATACAAAGTAACAAGTTGCTTTTTGATATGAAGAGCCATTTTCATTGGAAATTATTTTTTTGTTTGTAAATTTAGCATAGTTTAGAGATGAATTCAGATACAAAAAATTAAAGGTTTTTTTTTTTTTTTTTTNTTTTCCATTTTAAGTGGCTTTTCCCCCCTCCTGATCCATGGCATGTACAGAGTATTTTAGCAAAGTAGTATTTGTGGCTCATGATCTTGTTATAAAATTACTCTTTTTGTGTTGTTATAGCCAAATAATTCTTCATAAAAGGTGCTAGATTTATACTTGTTTTGTTTCATTCGCTCAGAGTAAACCACTTTCATACTCTTCTCATTCAAGTAGGTTGGTAACTTGAATTAGCCCAGATTTTATGTGTACCTGACAGCTTTCTTTTATCTAGTTTCTTTGAGTTTGAGCAACAGCATTTGCCAAATTAAATAATTTCATCAAATGCCAGTGAAATTCAGGAAGCAAAAAGCATTATCTATTTATTTTTATTTTTAAATTTTGGTAAGAAGGGGAAAAGGATTTATTCAAAGCTGGCTCCAAGGAGTTGGAGGGATCTGTCACTACCTTACTGTGTGCAGGTGTGTTAGAGAGTGTTCTAGAAGGAACAGTGGAGATGGGGAGCTCAATGAGACAATAGACTTGTTCAGGCACATTTCATCCCTTCCAGGACCTAAACTTCTCCCTCTCTTGCCTGAGGAAATGAAATTGGGCTTGACGCCCCGGTGCCAGCCTCTGAGTGTTCTGTCTACTTCTCTGGGCTGAACAGTGGTCGGAGTAGCTCTTTATGCCCTAGGCCTGTGGAAGTGTGTAGAAGCCATATGTCTCTAAAAGGAGAAAATCTAACTTTTCAAATTCTATTTTGAGGTACCAGATACAACTCCTCCCTTGCTTTAGTCCAGCACTCAGTTTGGAGGGCCTTGGGGTTCTGCATCATCTGGGTGGCTGTCTCATGCTGGAGTGGCTCATGGATCCACCAAAGGTGCAGAGGGGAGCCAGATGCTTGAGCCTAAAGACTGTGAGGTCAGTACAAAAGAAAGCCAGCCAGAGTCAGGGGATGTCTAACCATTAACTTGATGGAAGGGTCTTTTGCTCTGAGGCAGTCGTGGGTACGGACCTGCGTGACAGATGCCTATACTGCAGCTGTGCAAGAGAGAGAATTCTAAGTTCAAGGGCAGCATGAGCAACTTAGTGAAATTTTTTGTTAGAAAAAAAGAAAAAAAAATATCTAGGCATGTTGCTCAGTGGTAACAGCGCCCTGGGCTCAATGTTCACCTCCACGAGAACAAAACAGGGTTGTAAAGCTAGTTTGAGTCAGTTTTAAAAATCATGCTTAGAACTGTTGAGTTTTCTTTTTTTAAACATTAGTGCATGCTTTTGGTTTTGATATATTTTTTAAGGCGACTGACAATTTTGATAAAGCTTTCAATTTATGGTAAAAGTTATATTTCACTCAGGTGTTTTGGACTTCCTTCTTATTTATTGCTGTTAATATGTCTTTAATAACATCATCAAACCAAAGGGAATTATTGGACTATATAGCATCTCAAAGTAGATTTTGCGTATACTAAATAATGTTAAAAGCATAATTAATGGAATAGTAAGTTTGCACTACATGTAGAGGGGTCCAAACATATGCAGTGTAAAGGTTACACACTATTACTGTAGCTAATACTTACTTTTAAATTGTATTCATTAGGAATATGTTATTAATAAGATATTCTGTACAAGTATTATCTTGGGATTATAAGGAGCTGAAAATGTGTTTTTATGAGGGATGATGAAATATGCGTAGTGTTATCAAGCAGTTTTTAAATTTTCTAGGATGTTTTCAACCTGTCATTAGTCTTTCTCTTGGTTTAGGAAGCACTTGTGAATTCAATTCTTTTTATTTATGCACAGAGATCAGGGTCTGGTCTTTTAATCATGACTTTGGTACTTATCACACCTCAGAAGTTACATATATTCACCCAGCTTTATTTGCAGCCCTTTTTCGGTTGGTCACTTCTGAGTATCAGCCCAGTGTACATTAAAACTTTGTTGCTAAATATGTTCTCAGTGTTCCTGTTGCCAGTCCTGGGTGCTTCAAAAACAAACAAATACTTTCATAAATCTAATCATAAAAAAGAAGTTGATCTGGGAAAATACTTCTTGATAAATTCATAGCATGGATAATGATCCTAATATTTACATTAAAGTAGCAAAGACAAGCAGAGATACAAATTAATAATTTGTGAATCTTCCATTCTGTTTTCGGGCTGTTTGTCATCATGGAAGTAGTCGTGTAGTCATTTGGATCTCATTATTTACCAGTCCTCATGGTAATAATGAATTTCCTTACAAGTTTCCTATGTGAGTATGCATTTTCATCTCATTTGAGGCTGTATAAGCTTAGACTTCGACAACATGTTCAAATTTATTGGAAGACCTGGGGTTTTCGTCATGTTAATGATTTCCTACATATAATCTCTGCATAACTAAGGCAGATCTGTACCAATTTTCTGTAGCTCGATACCTAGTGAGGAGTGGGATCACATTTAGCACACTTAGCACTGAATTATAATAGTAAGGATCTGGTCTCACACAGTGATGAATTTATTGCATAAAAACTGTGATTATGAATCAGTTATTAGTGTTTCCTTTTCTTTAATTTTCTTAAATGTGATTGTACACGTAATTTCATATATATAT
>NDGM011085227.1:0-11334 GCA_002564305.1 Octomys mimax | reverse complement strand
TAGGTCCTGCTTTACCTTGGTCTTAACCATCCAGCAGAAAAGTATAAAAATGAAATATATAGAAGTAAAGACATGCTGTTATGTTGCGCTGTCGGAGACTCACGTCAACAATTTCTGACATTGCCCATCAAGCGGAAGACCCAATACTCTTGTGGGCCAATGAGTTGTTTTAAAATATTTTGGAGAGTTTACACACCTATAATATTCAAATAACAGAACTTAACAAAAAAGGGGATGCAAATTAATGTCCGTTTGGTATCTTTGTATTTCAATTGTTTGGGATAGATATATAGTTTCATTCTCTTAATGAACAGAGGGATTTGTTCTAATGGTGTTTGTAAATGGGATATCATGTCGTCATCTTGTACAGCAATTAACCACTAGGAAGAATGTATGCAATGTGTTATTTATTGAAGCTGTCCTAACAATTTGGTTTGAACCTGCCTCATTTCTATTTGTTTCCAAAATTTTGGAATTAAAAAACAAATACAAAATGAAAAATAAAAAATAATGTGCCTGCTTAGGCAGCCGTAGGGACTGCGAGTTGGATTAATGGGCCTGCCTGCCAGTCTCGCCTCCTGGGCACACTGAGACAGACATTCAGACTCAGCATGGTGGCACAGGCCTGTAATCACAGCACTCATGGAGCTGTAAACAGGAGAACCACTACTAGTTCAATTTATGTAGTGAGATCCTGTAGACCATGAAGACTCTGTACTAAATGCAAAATAAGTGAATTTTTAAGTTCTATTCATTTTAATAGTTTTATTCAATTAATATCATATTTTTTTTCCAGAATTGGGGATTGAACTCAGACCCTTGTGCTTGCTAGGGAAGTGCTTATTTCACTGAGCCATCTCCCTGGCCCCAATATCATAATTTTTCTAGATAGATAATCATGCTATCTCTTAATAAAAGTAAATATTATTTCTTCTTTAAAATATACATTTACTTTCTGCTTATCATAATTGATATTCTCAGAACAATTTTAATATTAGTGACAATTGATATCCTTCTCTTATTCCTAAGTTTAAATATGTTGAAATGTAATGTGTAAAGTAATATTTTACTTTCTATATTAAATTTTAGTTTTAAGAAAATATCAATCAAGAAATTACAATAAATCTCTTTAGTATTAAATTGTAAAAATACATTAAAATCTTTAAAATACCAGGCTTATTTTTTTGAGAGAAATAATCTAAGTGAGCCATCATCAGTCTTTAAATATTGAGTAAAATATGGGAAGTTATTTTGTAAAAGTGTCTCAAAGTACTTATATGGACAAAATATGTACTAATTGTCTATTTTCTAAATTTAAATATATAGGCTTTTGACATTGTTTCTAGTAATTTTTTTATTTATAAGTTCTTTTTTTCTGTATTTTAAAGATGAGCACATGCCACCACGCCCAGTCTCAATTTCCATCTCTGCATACCCTTGGGTGGGACCAGCAGGGCAGGCCCAGGGATCGAATGGTTCCAGTATTTTAGATAAGCAAATTGTTGAGCTAAGTGACCTCTATTTCAAATAATTTCATGCACTATTATTATTTTGTTGATTACTTTTCTTAATTCAAAACTTAATTTTAAACAGTCAGTGACATTGACGATTGCTAAAGAAAATAACGTGTCTAGATATAGTACTAAAAGCAAAGCATTGGGAGAGCAGAACTGGAAGCGCAGAACTCCAAAGCAGAGAGGCCCAATTTCGGACCAGGAAGAGCAGCACTTCAGCAGAGAGGCTCATTTCGGGACCCTGTGGCAGAACTCCCTGCAGAGCAGCTAGGTGCTAAACCCAGTGAGCTAAACCAGAAGGAAAACATCTAACCAGTGCGGCACAGTGGGTTCACTTTCATGGCCTGCAGGAAGAAGCTGAACACAGCAGCCAGACCCAAACCAGGCCCAGCTGGTTGATTTCCAATTTGGTAGATACTGACATGGTGAGCTGAGACATCCTGTTAGGCCCAGTGCGGACCAGACTTAGACCCAGATCTACAAGAGAATCTTCTCAAAACAGAGGTGTCAACATGTAACTGGGGTGAACTAGTCTTTTCCTGGAAATCTCACATCAAGGGGAGGTGACCAGAAAGAAATTAGGGGAACAAATTAAAATACAAATCCCCAACTTAACATTTGCTTAGGTATATACACATAATATTTGCTCTTATGGTCTAAAATACAAATCCTTTAACTACAAACATTTGTCAGTTGTTAAAACTATCCATTATTAATGTTGATAATTTTATTACTGCATATAGAAAACAATATTTACCTTAATCACATGTTTTCTTTTTGGTAATAATATAGGGAGGCACTTAGGTAATAACCTCAGAAAAACCCTACACTGAAGGACAGATGACAGTGCCAAACAGGAACCAGTATCACACTCTCAATCATTAGAGAGGGCAAAATCCTGGGACATGCACAAAACAAGAATCTGTGACACAGAAGAGATACCAAAAATGCTTACAGAGAACTCTGAACATAGTGATACAGCTATTACCAAATTTCCATTAAAAAGTATCATAGAAATAAAAATAAAGAGTTCTCTCTGAAATATACAACGACAAAGAGTTGGAGTAAAATGTATTTTCAGCCCCTAAGCCCACCCAGAACAAATGCAAGAGGCACTAGCAGAGAAGAAATTGGAAGCCACACTCCTGAAATCTCTGAAGCAATACAATCTGACGTAAAAGAGAAAATACAACAAAAATCAAAACAAACAAACAAACAAACTACAGAGAGCTTCAGTGGAAATCAGATCAGAAATAATCTCCCAAATTAAAAAAGAAGAAATGATAACTATAATGAAAGAATTACTAAGTCTTTCTAAAGAAGACACTGATTAAAAAGGTTAGAATAGAAAAGTAAGGGAAATGTTGCATGAGCAATATAGAAAAGAAATAGAATACATGAAACAGATTCAAAGAGATACTCAGCAGATTAAAAAATCAATTAAAAGTTGACAAAACATCTGAATGAAAGTAAAGATAAAATTTCAGACATTGAAGACAGTATTGCACCTAGTGAAAAGTTGAGAAAATGTCTCTTAAAAACAATAATGACCCTTAAAATAATAATTCAACAGCTACAATATGATACAAAGATAAACAGCATAAGGCTAATAAGCATTAATGAGAAAAAAGGAGTCAACACAAACAATAGAAGTAGAATAAGGGCAGAACTAATAGCAGAAAACTTTCCAATATGGGGGAAAAATTGACATTCAAGTAATCAAGGCACATAAACCTCCAAATAACATTAACCAATCAAAATCACACCCTGCCATATAATAATCAAGATCTCAGAAATTCAGCACAAGAATAGCATACTAAAAGCTACTAGAGAGAAGACACAGATGACATTTAAAGGAAAACCCATTAGAATAATGGCAGATTTCTCTTCACAAACTACCAAGTCAAGAAGAGCATGGAGTGAAGTACTTCAAGTTCTACAGGTAAACAAATTCCAACCTAGACTGATACAGCCTGCAAAATTCTCTTTCAAGTTTAATGGAGAAGTGAAATACCTCCACAACAAAGAACAACTAAAGACTTTTATAACAACAATGCCAACATTACACACAGTAATAAATGATATTCTAGAACAGGATCAAGATGACCACAAGTCCAAGAATGAGAATGGAAAGATCCCACCAATAGCCAAAAAATTAAACACAGGAGAAAATAAGGTAACCAACAGGAATAAAATAATATGAAAAATATAAGTCAATACATATCAATTATAACCATCAATGTAAATGGAATAAGTTCACCAATGAAAAAATATAGATTAAATCCCTACAGAAAATTGGAAAGGATGGCCTCTACCTCAATCTGATAAAAACTATGTATGACAATCCAACCACCAACATAATTCAAAATGGGGAAAAATAATTCACATTGAATTATTAAATTATTAAATGAAAAAATCACCAACAGAGGGAAAAGACAACCCATAAATTTGCAAAAATTCTTAACAAATAATCACTAGGACTAAGGTCTTTTTTCTAGAATATAAAAAAGAACTAAAAAAAAAAAAGAACTAAAAAGAAAAAACAAGTTTAGGCACTCCAAATTTAAGTAAGCAATACAAAAATGTGCATCTGAAATGAATACACAATTCTCAGAGGAAGACATACAGAAGGCAAATAAATACCAGAAAAAATGCTGTACATCACTGGTCATTCAAGAAATGCAAGTTAAAACAACATTGAGATACCATCACAAACCAGAAAGAATGGCTATCATAAAGAATTTAACAAATAGCAAATGTTGGAGAGGCTGCAGGTAAAAGGCATCCTTTTCCATTCCTAGTGGGAATCTAGACTGGCACAACCATTATGGAAAACAGTATGTAGACATGTCAAAAAACTGGGAGTGGAAATCCCATTCAATTCAGGTATTCCCCTTCTGGGAATTTTTTCAAAAGAACTGTAAACATCATACCATACTGGTATATGTGCACTCTTATTTGTAGCAGCACAATTTGTCACAGCTAACTCTTAGAAATAACCAAAATACTCCTTACCTGAGGAATGGATGAAAAAGATAAGATATGTTTATACAGTGGAGTATTATTCAGCTATAACAAAAATGAAACTCGAAGCCTTCATAGTTAAGTGGATGCACCTTGAGGCTATACTCACAAGTGAAATAAACAAGACCCAAGTTTATAAATATCATATTGTCTCCCTAGTATAAAAACCCCAAGGAAGAAATAAAACCTGAACACTATAACAAATATAGTAAAATTATAAGAAATGGAATTTAAATATTAAACAAGAGGTGAGAAAGGAGAAAAGATAAGAAAAATGTAGGGATAAGCACAATAGACAAAAAGGACAAAAATAAATCTATAAGTTAACACTTCCTTAAAGTGATTCAAATATATACTCCTGTTCAATGGCCACTCACTTAATTTTGATACTGTGCTATATAATATGAGGCACTTAACTTCTTTCTAGTGCTTGTGACATTAGTATCCCCCAAATATATGACAGGGACTGTGATTCACAATTGGGCCTGCTTTGTTTCTATTCCCAATTTTTGCTGCATGAGTTCTGAGTCCTTTTCTGCTTTTCCACTGTGCAGTGTCAGTCATTGGTGTGTTTTCTGACTCAGGAGTAAATTCATTCCAGCAGCTTATAGCATTTCTGCTCTTCAATGTGCACTAAGCCACTCTGTGATTTTAGGCTTCTGAGGTGCCTCACTTGCACCAGGAAGCTGGCTCTGTGCACCTCAGGAAGTGACTATCATCCAAGCTAAACTGTATTTCTGATCAAAGTGGCACAGCAAACAGCAAACAGGCCACTAAGTTCACCCTCAAAATACAAAGGTAAGGCATCAATAGTATTTTGGACTTAATTCCAGTATTTTCTTCTCAGTCATCTCAGAAAATCACATACACCTGAACTGGCTCCTCATGACACAGCATGGACCCAGGATGTGCTCCACAGCTAGAGTTCCCCTCTGCTTAACTGCTTTGGGTTTCATGACTTGGGAATTTCCCTCTCCGTCATTGTGCCTTGTAGGCATGTCCCACTCAGTCACTGTGGTAGGCTGAGCACAGAAACCCTGGAGTGTGGTGGTTCTCTGGCTTCTTTTTTCCAGTGGAACTCAGTCTTCAACAATAAAGCCCTTTACATAACAGAAAAAAAAAAGAAACTAGGTTTTAGGAACACAATGTCTCTTTCAAAGTATAATTCTTTTGTAGTGACATACAAGAGGACACATAAATCATTAGCCAACTAACTGTTGGAGTACTACAATAACTGTTGTCTCTGAAGATGCTACATATATGTGTATAGGGAGAGAGGAAGAAACACAATATGCAACACTTAGTATCTAGTTATTTCCTTATTGCTAAAACTGATTACTTAAAGGAGTTAATGTTTGTTTCAACTCACTGATTGTAATGATTTCAGGTCATAGTCAAAGCATGGCAGAGGATTATGGTACAGGGGAAATTGTCGAAGGATGACCAGGCAGAGAGTAGTAAGACTGCCTTCTTTTTCTCCATTTCTATTTCATCCAGGTGAACAACCCATTTGTTGGTGTGAGCCATACTCAGGGTGGCTTTTCCATTTTCAGTGAATCTGTTCAGCCACACCTACAACTATGACAATCAAATCAATGAACTCATCCAGTTATCATGCACGCCTAATCTAACATCACACACATGTGATTTAGCTATCTCTATAAACACTGTCTTTGAGTGCATGAGGCTTTGAGTGCCATCCAGATTTAAACCATAGCACCTAGTTTATATTTGCCTTCACTATAATTCACCATTCTTTTGTATATGTTTTAGAATGAACTAATTGCACAATAGTGTTGGAGAGAATCTGACTCATTCATCTAATATTTATAGATCACTTGCATTGTTCCAAATACTGTGCTAGGTGTTGGGGATACATCAATGGTGAAAAAAGACACAAATTTTGTCCTTGTGGAATTTACATTCCAATGGCCTTAATGAAGAGAAATCTCTCAGTTATTTTGGTTGTTGTTATTGTTGTGTATGCTTGTTTTTTTCTTTCAAATGAATTAATTTTACCGACCTTAATGCACATCAATTTCCGGTGGGACACCCTGCCTTACAAAGCTTTAAGCAAAACAGGTTAGAAAATAAACTATCATTTTCCTCTCACATTTTCTCGCTCTCTTTCTAATCTACCACAACATTACCCCTCACATCCTCACATCCTCCCGAGCTGCTATGCTTCATCATGACACTGGCAACTAAATGCTGAGATTTAAATCACTTTGTAACAACAATAGAAAAAATAATTAATATAGAAATGTCATTTAAATATATCAAAGTCTATAATCTCAAGTCTTGTTAGATTAGGATAAGGGGAAGCAGAAGAAAGGAACAGAGGGAGGGATTGAAGAAATGAAAGGAGTTTTAAAAAAGGAGGAGATAAAGAAACTATGCCTTATGAATGCACATAAATTGCATATCAATGTTTACACACTGCCACAATGTTGATTGCCTTATTTAAAGAGGAAAATTGCAATTTAATATGAATTTCCAGTTATAACTTAAGAAGTAAGGACAGTTAAAGTTCTGTAGACAAACCAAAAATGAAAATACCCTTTATCATTTGGATACTTACAGTCATAAAAGTATTATTTCAATGATTTTCTTGCGTGACTCATCTAAAACATTTTAAAAAGCATAACATGAATGGTACAAATTTTGATTTTCTTTAGAACCTAAATTTGTTTTGTAGCTGTAGCCATATTATGCATAAATGTACTTTCTAAAGCAGAACTGAAGACTAGCTCTTTGAACACAAATGAAGTTAACATTGGTTTTATTTGGCCACATTCATTGTTTGAAAATACTGGTGTTTATAGTTTGGAAAATGGAATTGTTTACTCTAAGATAAGAAAATAAAACATGTGTAGACAATTTGAAACGATCTTTGAAATGTGGATAAAACCATTCCATTTCATTCAAGATCATAGCATTGTACAGTATTTGAATGTACTGATGTGACAATGAGAAATTAAACCAAATGAGCATTTAGAATAATTTACACTACACAAACCAGTAAATGGAATTAATTCTTTTGTCTTTTTGCTTTGCTTTCCTTTTTTATACAATTTTAAATTATAATTGTCATAGTAAGATAAAAATATATGTATCAATTTGTCTTCAATGCGTCTATATAGATTGTCAATATATTACATCATTACTTAACTTTAAATTCTTTTTTCTTTAATTCAATTTTTATTTGGAAGAGTAATAACAAAAAGAACAAAAATCAGAAACAAAGACAGAAACAGGGTAATATACAACAATACATATGTTGCAGGTGTTCAAAACAAGAATATCTGATTAACAATTGTTGATATTTTATTTATTTTTATCATCAAATATGTTCTTCAGCTTAACAGATATAATTATACGACATTACACATATGATTCAATATTGATACTTGTTTTCAAGAAATCTAAATTTTTGTTCTTGTCTCTCTTTGTTTTGCTTCTTACCTTTTTTAACATTTATTTTAAAGAGAGTATAATAATAATTGATAGGACCCTATAAACAGTACACATTTAGAAGACCAAGATGACAGGCATTCAAGCATGGCATCTAAAAGTTGGCTAGATAGCTCAGCAGAGTAGTGTTTGCTTCGACAGAGGGCAGTGGCCTGGGTTTGATCCCCTGCATGCTGTACTGGCCCCACCCCTGGAGCATGCTGAGATAACAACTGAGGCACACACCTGTAGTCTCAGTACTTGGGAGGCTGAAAACAGGAGAATTGTTACAAGTCTGATCTGTGTTGTGAGACCCTGTACACTCTGTAGACCCTGTCCTAAATTCATAAAAAAGCTTGGCTTTTGTGTTACACATTGCTGTCTTCAGTGTAGCTGCCTAGATGCAGATATCAACATACAGAGTTATTAAGGTGAATATTCTTCACATCAGCTATGATTTTCAAAACACTGTTAAGAATTCTTAGTTCAACCACCTCAACGATTATGTATATATCCTTGCATGTTTTTCCCCATACATTTTTCCTGTGTCTCCTCTTCATGTTTTTTTTGTTGTTGTTGTTTGTTTTTGTTTTTGTTTTGGAGGAACCGGTGATTGAACTCAGATCCTTACGTTTTCCAGTCAAGCGCTTATCCTACTGAGCCATATCCCCGGCCTTAATCCTTAAATTTTGTTTCTTTTCCTTTTACTATATCTGTTTCACCTTTCAAGTTTTATTTCTTCTTTTGGTTTCATACACTAGGAAGACAATAAGATATTTATTCATGTGGGTCTGGTTTATTTCACTTATAAATTGCATCCACTTAGGCATGAAGCCCTTGAATTTCTCTTTCATTATAGCAGAGTAAGATTGCATTGTGTAAAAATATCACATCTTTTTCATCCATTTGTCCGGTGATAGACATTTTAGATGTTTCCAAGATTTTCATATGTAATATTGTGCTGTTATAAAGATGGTTGCACATGTATCAACATGGCATGATGTTTTCAGTACCTTTGGGGAAATATATAGAAGAGGAATAGCTGAATTGAATGGTATTTCCAGTCTTAGTTTTTTGACAAGTCTCCACAGTATTATCCATTGTGGTTTTATAAGTCCAAATTGCCACCAGCACTGGAGAAGGGTTCTTTTTTTTTCCCACAGCCTCTGTAGCATTTGTTATTAGTTGATCTTTTTTTAATGATAGCCATTCTTTCCAAGGTGAAATGGTATCTCAATATTAACATCCCCTTGAGCAACTGCTTTTATTACCTCCCAGACATTCTGCAAGTTGTTCTTCAGTTTTCATTGGCTTGTAGATATTTTTTAATTTCATGTTTAATTTTGTCTGTAATCCACTGGTTGTTGAGATTTGTGCTCTTTAATTTCCATATGTTTGGGGGATTTGTATGATTTTCACTCATTAATTTCCAGTTTCAATACAGTGTGGTCCAATAATATGAATAATTTCTGTTTTCTTACATGTACTTAAGCATGACCTATGGACTAGTATGTGGTCTATTTTCAAAAATGCCACATGTGCATATGAAAATAATGTGTATTGAGATGTTCTTGGGTAGAACACTCTGTATTTGTCCAGTACATCAATTTTTTCAAAAGATTGGTTCAGTTCTGCTACCACTTTGTTAATTTTTTGTCTGCTTCATTTATCCTTTTGAGATATGGGAGTGCTTAGGTCTCCTGTTAAGTTTGTAGTATTGGTTATTAGATTTTTCATGCCCTTTAAAATTTGTCTTATATAGTTCAGTGCTCCCATATTTGGTGCATATACATTTATGACTATTATTTCCTCTTCTTGAATTTTTCACTAAACCAGTATATAGTGTCATTCTTTATCTCATTTGATCATTTTTGGTTTGAAGTCTAGATCGTCTGCATACAAAATAGCTTGTCCTGCTTTTTGTGAGATCCTTGAGCATGTACTATTGCTTTGCCTCTTTTGACTTTCAGCCTATGAATTTCTTTCTGGGTTAAATATGTGTTTTATATACAGCATATTATTGGATATTTTTCTTAATCCATTGTGCCCTCTACTTCTTTTAATTGGCGAATTGAGTCCATTTACATTGGTGGTTATAATTGATATGTACTGATTTAGGTTTGTCATGATCTTTTCATATTGTTAGTTCCCTAATTTGTCCTGTGTTTAATAGTTTGCCATGTTTGTAGTTCTTTCTGTTTTTGTCCTTTGAATTGTGGGTATATTCTTCCCTTTCTATAATATGTTAGTATTTTGTGTAGTGTTTGTTAAATCTTCATGATTTTTTTGTTTTGTTTGTGGAAGTATTTCACTTTCCCACTAAATTTGAAATAGTTTTTCAGGGTATATCAGTCTAGGTTGGAATTTCCTTTCTTGGAGGACTAGAAGTACTTTGCTCCATGCTCTTCTTGACTTAATTTTTTGTGAGGACAAATCTGCTATTTTTCTTATGGGTTTTACTTTAAATATCATCTGTTATTTTAGTATATTGTTCTTGTGCTGAATTACTGGGATCTTGACTATTAAATGTCTGGGTGTAGTTTTCATTGGGGTGATATTATTTAGAGTTTGATATGGCTCAGTTATCTAAATTTCAGATCGTTTCCTAATATCTGGGAAATTTTCAGTTATTACTTCTGTCCATGTTCTTTTTATGTCATTTCTGTTGCCTCACTCTTTCTCACTGATGCCTATCAGTCTTATGTTGTTCATCTTTGCATCATCTTGTAGATATGAATTATTATTTCCTGGATCTTAGTTGTTTTTAGAAAATTTTCCTTATCTTTTAACTAGTTGCAATGGTGTCTTCAAAGTCTGAAAGTCTATCTTCACTTTCATTCAAATGGTTTTGCCAGTTTATGATTGAGGTTTTAAGTTCTTCTATCTCTTTGACTCTGCCTCATGTGATGTATTCCTTTCCTATATTGATCATTCAAGGTTGCCTTCATTTTTCTGTTCTCCTCTATTTTTTTCAGTGTCTTCTTTAGAAATGCTTAATATTTCTCTCATTGTAGTTATCAACTCTTTTTCTACCTTTGAGATTATCTCTGATCTGATTTCTTCTATAATGTTCTGCATTTGTTTCTTTACTTCAGTGGCTAATATTTCAGAGATTTCAGGTCTGTGGCTTCCAATTTCTTCTATGATTCTGCCTCCTGGGTTTGTTTTGGGTGGACACAGGGCCTGAGAATGCATTTTGCTCTTTCTTTTTGTCATTTTCTATTTGAGAAAAAACACTTTATTTTGATATCTGTGATACTGTTTTGTGAAAGTTTGATAGTAGGTAGCTGTATCAGTGGAGTCTGTCACCCTCTGTAAAGTGTCTGTACTTTTTTTTTTTTTT
>NDGM011085200.1:0-15665 GCA_002564305.1 Octomys mimax | reverse complement strand
TTTTTTTTTTCTTCTTTAAAATAAAAATAACTGATGTCAAAAAAAGAATAAAATTGTAAGAAAAGATCTTATGAACTCCTCTGCTGCTAGGGGATTTACTAGTTCATGTTGACAACCTCCCCTTTTCTTCACTTCCACCTCAGAGAATCTCCTCTACTGCAATTTCCACATACTCCTTTTTGTCCTGCAAATGGAAGAGAGACTGGCAGAACTTGCACTCTGGTGCTTGCAATATCATTTCAAGCTCAGTGTTTTCAGTTTCATGGGGAGGGAGTAGAAAATGGAAGCCCCAGGTATAAAGTCCTCAAAGCTGCATGTTTCATCAAAAGTTTCTCCTTTTATACAAAACATCATATTTTCATAAGGTGGACAGCAAGAAACCAGTGTTCTCAGATCAGTTTAGCTCAGATATGATGTGCAATCCTGGCCAAATCATGTAACTCCTTTGCTGTGATATCTCTCTGCTTAATTGGAATATTTGTTGTTACCTTACGTGCTCTGCAGAAAAGTTATGAAGAGAAAGGTGATGAAACATGTGAGACATTCAAGACTCTGTGGAGGAAGCATACTTCTCAAATCCAAAGCCCTCACATCAGCTTTCAATTATCTCTGCTCACTGAAAAACAAGGCTGTCCTGAGGATGAAAATCTCTAGGGAATTCAAAATGTTCCCTTTAACCATTTGTTTGTTTCTTATCTAAGCCCAAATCTTTGCAGGAGATAAAGTGTCCAATCTGGTGGATTTACATCTCACATTCTTTCTCTTGCCCATCAGCAGTGGCCAAATATCTCTGATTTTCTGGCTCAGCCTCAGCTTTACACATTCCATCTTTTTGTCCCCAGCAATGCACTTGCATTTGTAAGTCACAGGTCATTTGATGGAGGTTTTCAGAGAGAACTGTATACCCCTTTGCCTGCAACCTGAGGTATCAGTAAACAAAGAGGAATGCAAATTAGATGAAATGAGGGGAGGGGGAGAGAAGAAACTGGTGAACCCTTGAAGGCATGATTGAGTGGATCTGAAAGAACTGTTAGGTAGGTGGGATCTTCTTTAAGGAAGTTTCCCAAGGACCAAACAGTATCAGGAGGACTAGCCAAATAGCTCAGCAGATTGAAGTGTCTGGAGGCAGGCGCAGGGGGCCGGGTTCAATCCCTGGGCCTGCTGTGCCGGCCCTGCCCCAGGGGGTGCTGAGACCACAACTGAAACTGGGCATGATGGCGTGCGTGCACCTGTAATCCTAACTCTTCGGAGGCTGTAAATAGGTGGATCACTATGAATCAGATCTAGTAGTGAGATCCTGAACACTTTATAGACCCTTTCCTAAAATACAAAAAGTATCAGCAGCTCACGGGCAGAACAGCAGACCTGAAAAGAGCTGAGCTCGTGTTATAAAATAGCTTTCTGGGCCATAGGCAAGTGTGAGAATGGGAGTAGCCAAAGCAAGATGCAGGATCACTCACATTGCTGGCCAACTGTGACAGGCTGGTCCCAGGACATCGTGCTAGAATGGATTGTTCAGTAAGGTCCCTGTCCAATACCTGCCCATGCTAGAAGACAGGCTAAGCTTATAGTACAGCATCCTCCCAAGCCACTTATGTTTTATTGGCCCTAATCCACACACAAGTGTTTTTCCTTTATTTTTTCCTTCATATATTTTCCAGTCACTTATTTTAGTTAACAATGTAATACAAGCTCTTAGACTCTCTCTGAGAAAGCAAGAATACAGTCTCTCTGCTTGCTAAAGGAATGGAAAGCACTCATATTTTTACGTATGGCTAAGATAGGCAAAGTTAAGAGAAAACTCCTGGATGTCTTTCCTTTATCCTTTGGTACAATTTTCTTCTCTAGATCATTGTTCCATTTAATTTAACAGGTGTTTGCTGTGCTGTCATGCATGTGTTCAGACAGTAGTAACATGTTTTGAAGGGCAACAAGACAGTGTGATAGAGGACTTCTGCTTGCAAAACTTTCATAGCCAATCTTAGTGGTTTAAGAGTTTGGGGCAGTTCCAGCTGCCACAGCTTTCATAGACAGATAAGGGAAAGCTATTTGAAGAATTCACCCTCAGCAGCCAATAGACACATTCCACCAGGAGGCAGCATATCTTAGTTTCCAATTTGAAATATAGCAAGCTATGATCGATTTTGTCTCCTTTTTTTTTCAATTGTTTGTCCTTTTTCTCTTCCTAATTTCCAACACATTTTTTCTTTCTTCTTCCAATTTTGCATGCATATATCTGATAATAGGAACAACTAGTTGGAAGACAACACTATGCTTTGGAAGTACCGTAAGATTCATGTTATTTTGTTAAGTGAAATTCTGTGTCACTTGCAATTTTTCTTGTTTCTTTTTCTTTTTTTTTTCTTTTAGGAAAGAGTCTACAGGGTGTTCAGGGTCTCACTACTAGATCGGACTCATAGTGATGCACCTGTTTACAGCCTCCCAAGACATGGGATTGTAGGTGCCCAGTCTCATTTGCCATCTCAGTGCACCCTGGGGGTGGCGCAATTTTTCTATTTTAATACTATTTTGTACTCTCTTTAAAAAATTAAATATAGGAAGTAAACTTTCAGATACGTTTGCATTCAGTTTATCTCATAGTCTTTTAAAATTAGAAATTCTATTCATTATGATGGCTGAGCTATTTGACACATAAGTATTAATGTAGAAAAGAGATGAAACAAATAGGAACCAAACTTACTTTGAATTTGGACTCTTCACAGACATATGCCCTCCCCACTAAATCTGTCAATCAATCAACCAACCCATGGACTATACAATCAGGGTCATTCAGCCAGCTTTCAGTACCCATTGGAAATGTAATGAACACATAAAAGGGAAAAAAATGTTACAAATGGGATTAGAGCACTGGCCTCACACCAGCTGAACTAGGTCACATTAAGAGTACAGCAAAAAATGTACTATGACATTTAGTGTCTTTTCACATGTTTATATTTGATAAAGCATCCCTGACTCCTTTACTCTTACAATAGGTCTAAATTTTCTTTGCCAAAATCTGTGCTCTGAAGGTAAAGACCTTAAGGTCCCACTATAAAGCTGCAGAGTTCCAGACCATGACTTGTTAGAAATACTCCTTCTCATGGAAGTAATGTAGTTATACCTTGATGGAAAAAACACTTCTCTCTAGTATCAACTGCTTTTGTAACCTCATGATGCTCTAAAACATGTAATACTGTTATAATGGCAATGGTATTACTTCTAGAAACAAAGAGGAATGTTGAGCGAATGGCCCAAATTGTATTCAGGCCATATGTGCTTTTCAGACATTGAAAAGAGACTCAGCATAATATGCCTCCTTAACAGGACAGTGGAGCTGGTTTGAAATTACCACTTTCCATGGAACCAAGAGACCTACAAGAAAATGAATATTACAATTTGTGGTTTCCTTTTCTCCTTTAGGAATTTGGGTCCACTGGAAGAAAAGGAGAAAAAGGAATTCTGGGTTTGCCAGGACCGAGGGTATGAGCTTGGAATGTTTCTGCCTGAGTCTGTTAAGTCACTTAGTCTGTTTTCTTTCCTGTTTAGTCCTTTATGTTCTGTAATTTGATAGCCACCTAAACCTCTCTTGGTTCTCTTCATCAGCTCTTTGACAGGTTTCTGAGACCTCTTCTTTCCACTTGGCTCCATTCCTTTGACTAAGTGGTGTCAAACACTTGAACAAGAAATGATGTACCACTTACTCAGGGTAGCTGTTCAGCCTATTTACTCTCCTTGCCTTCATGTATACCTACCTTCTAGGCTAGAGTATTGTGAAAGTTGTCTCGCTTTCCATCCCATTCTAGCCCAAGGGAATGTAAGCAAGAGGGTGCCCTAGGAGTGGAAGAATATTTATAAGACAGAAACAAACCTGGAAAATTTTAAAACATAGTGAAAAATGTTTAGCACCAGAAGTTTCCAATAATAATCTTGCCTTGAGTGGAAGTAATAACACCCCTCTGATTCCTAGTGAGACACAAATCTGTAGCTACAAGCAGTTAGCCAATCTGAGTCATAAACAGGTAACATTTTAGAGAATCTGCGTTTTTAACTTGCCTGTAAGATCTGTTCAGAGCCTTTTTGAGTATTGATTCAGCCATTACCACACGATTTCTTTCTCTAGTTTTCCTCTCTGTTGTCTTGGAAACATGTAATCACCAGAAAAAAACATATTTGGGGTGGGAGACAAGAGACTTTCTTATAATCTATTTCAAAAATCTAACTTGGAACTAATGCACTTAGTACCACCAACTCTTCTACTAAACTCTACCTACTACTTAAAATATTTTCATTTATTTAGCTTTTAAATACATTTCATGGCCAAGTATGGTGGCATACATCTGTGATCCTACCACTAAGGAAGCTGAGGGAAGAGGCTGGCCACAAGTTTGAGGCCAGCCTGGGCTACATAGTGAGTTCAGAGACAACCTGAACTATACAGCAAGACCCTGTCTCAAAAAACCACAAAAAATGTTTTGTATGTCTATTCAGCCTCATGCATTAGTGCTTAGGAAGAAGTCATTAAGCCATATCTAGAAATATTCTCTTAGCTGAGTTTTAGAGCTAGCTTAGTCAGACAATTTTGTTATATAAGTTCAGTAGCTTTTTCCAGTGTAGTTGATTAACGTAAATGTGATTATTCTCTTTACAGGGTTCTACAGGTTCAGAAGGAGTGCCAGGTCCTTCAGGGACAAAGGTATTTGAATTAATATCAGTAAATCCTTAGTACACAAAATGCTAATCTAAAGTGCCCTTTGTTTCATTTCATATGGCCAAATGGAGACACCATTTATAATAAAATTGTTTATCTTCCTTTAATAATATAATCTTGTAATATTAGCTACTTTTGTTTTCCCCCAAGAGGCTTGGCATTCTGTGTCAAACATGAAATGTAGTCATGCATCTTTGATATGTTAGCAAGATCTAGCAAGGCCAGCCTGCTTATACCCATTAGCCTTGTGATCTTTGTACCTCCTAATATACAGTCTGACTATCTAGTAGCACATTGCCTTCTGGAAGATTTTATAACTTCCAAAGTCAGGCAGAAGTCATGCATACTCTCCTGAAAGCCAGTTGAACTTCCTGTGCTATTTTTCCCTGGCCTAATCCTAAAACAAGCCTTTCTTGAATTTAGCAGTAACTATGTTTCTGTCATAGGGCAAGAAGGGGTCTCCAGGTATTCCTGGGTTTACTGGATTCCCAGGAATTAAGGTAATGTTGGGAAGTGAAAATCCAGGGTTAGAGGGTGGAAAGGTGAAGTACCTGAGTCTCCCTTTTGGGAAACAGGGACTCCTTTGACTTCAGGTGTCTAACATCATGCATCAATATAACAATAGCAGAAGCCTGGTCTTACTAAGAGTAGAAAAATGACATTCTGTTCCTTCCTTAGCACTTCTTAGATATGGCCAATTTAAATATACCTGTGCTATATTTCCCAGGCTCAAAAGCAGAATAACCTTAACTGGTATTGCAACATAAAACTCGGATTCCTTGCAACTGAGTGTTTAGCCTCTAGCCTGCCTTGTGTCTCCCTCTCCAACTTGTTGGATTTTGAAATTGATAAGTCCCTTGACTAGCTTTTCCTAGAAATTAAGGGTCACAGAAAAAGGAACCTTTCATTTTTCTGGGTATTGTATTTGACAAGACATATGTCTTACACAATGAAGTCATAGAAATATTTATATTTAATATAATCTTTGCAGGGTGAAAAGGGTGGCATTGGCCTGCCAGGTCCAGATGTCTTCACTAGTGCAGATGGTGCTATGATCCCAGGTACAACTCTTCACTGATTTGTCCAGAGAATAAAAGATAAGGAGTTAAATTTTGTATCCCTTGTAATTTTAAAAAGATACTTTGTTGGTCACTGGATTACTGACACTCCCAAGTGTTCCTCAGGAGTTCTGAACTTGGAGAATGAAGCAGAAGCCAATCTCTGGCAGAAAAGCCAAGCCCAAGCTCACACTCTTATATTGGGCCCATCAAGACTAAAATTTCAATCTGCTTGGGACTGAGTTGGGTAAAAACAATTTTACTGGTTATGCTTGGGGAAAGGTTAATATCCTCCCCAGTCTCACTAGCTCCAGCCCAATACCGCAGGATATGCAGGGTCTTAAATAAATGATCTCATGCATGTTCAAGCTTGAGAATTTTTTAGGAAATGGGAAATTACCTTTGATTAGCGGGAAAAGTTGTTGAGAGCCTTTAACAGTGTGGTACTTAGAACATTTGTTCTATTTTCTCCTTACCCAGTTACTCTGCATACCGAACTCTTCCCCCTTGTCCTCTCCAAGGACCCAGATTCCTGGTGTCTTCAGCTACTTCTTGCTTGACCAAAAGCTTCTACTGTAGTGTTTCTTCCACCTGAGTTTCCTGAACTTATTCCTCTCCTCTCATTATATTGGGTATCTGCCCTGTCTGATTAATAAATAGTTGTCAGTGGCTTCCTGTGTCCCACTCCCAGGAAACTTAGGTGGATAACATAAACAGTGGACTTCAAGTTTTTAACCCAAATGATAAATATTATCTATTAGTAGTAGTAAAAATATCTTTTCTAGGGCTCAACCAGTCTTATCATGGAAGGAAAGCCTTGACCAGACCAATTCTGAATACTAGTGGACCCTTTCCTATAGGACCAGTATCAATATTAGCATTTGGTAGACCTAGAAAGGGCAAGAAAGAGTTTTGCGGCATGAGAACAGCTCTCTGGATCACCTCTTGAGAATTTTGTGGCACTGTGTCTCTCCACTGTGTTTACTACTTTTTTTCATCATAATTTCAGGTTATCCTGGAGACCCTGGTGTGCCAGGAGAAGTAGGCTTTAAAGGAGATGAAGGCATCCAGGGCCAGCGTGGCCCTTCTGGTATGCCTGGCCTTCCATCATTACCAGGTAAAACAAATTAACCCATCCTTTGCACCTATCAGTCCTCTATCCATTCTTCCTAGCATTTCTTGCTATACCTATAGATAGATTCTCCCATTGCCAGCCCAATGATAATGTAGGTGGGAATAGTTCTTTAGTATGTGAGTCCTACTTGAGCTTTCCTTTGACTCAAATGCTGTGTCATAGCTGGACAGACAATTCCAGACTTTCACTGAGGATCTCAGCTACCAGAAATCTATTGGGCAGCTGGATCCCTGTCTTTCTGTAAATGTGCTATCATAGCTAATGCTTTCCAAGAGGGTATAATGAAAACCCAAGGTCTAATTTGTAACCAGATCTGCTGTCTCACCTTAAGTGAGGCACTAAATGGTCCCAGGATCCTATGGATGACACCCTTGACCCAATCATCAGAGGGGCATTCTTGTGTTAATTCTATAGTAGAAAGTAGGGAAAGACCATGCCAGAATCTAGAGGTGGGACTATCCTAAACCTAAAAGCTCAGGCATTACTTTTAAAGTCTCTGGTTCCTAAACTTCTTGTAGATGAGCCTCTTTAAAGAGGCTTAAGCATATCTTTTTTTAAAGTAGCCAGTTGGAAAAGGTACATCTGGCCAAGCACCAAGGTGAAAAATGATCAAGGAGTTGGAGACTAGAAATCTGGATTTTCCTATTGAGTTTGCCACTAAGACACTGTGTCTCTGATTGGGTTTCCTTTCTCCTTTTGGCCTCTGTTTCCTAATAGGTTCCAGCTAACTAACCCTAAGGGACTTTCTAACTTCAGCGTAAGAGAGGCAAATTGTTTCCCACATTCTTCCTTTGAGATCCTTCTCACACATAGCACTGATCAGAGTGGTCCTTAGGAATAGGGTGATATGAACACCTTTGTGTTGGCTTGTGCTTTCAGGTGTGCCAGGTGCCATAGGGCCTCAGGGACTTCCAGGCCTGAAAGGGGACCAAGGAAACCCAGGACGTACAACAATTGGAGGAGCTGGCCTTCCTGGTAAAATTGGTTTACCAGGCCTACCAGGTCTTCCAGGCCTACCTGGTAAGTTGTTCATTTTTTTCTTTGGTCCTGAAACTGAGTTGTGATTCATAGTACAGATATGCCATTATTTTTGAGGGAGCTTCCTATAGATGAAACAGTTCATCCAGGATATATGAGTATGTCACAAAGTGTCTTTTTTAAAACCCTCTTTATTCTCTGTGTAAGCCCTGCTTCTACTGGTGTCAGCTACCCAGCTATGTGTTCTTCATCAAAGAACAAGAAAGTAAGGGCCATCATAATGATCAAACACCACCTAATGCCCTCCAGTTTCTGTAGCCGTTTCCTTTAATCTTTCACCATCCTCAGTTCCTAGGCCTGGGGCTTTTCAGCACCTGCAGAGGCAGCACTGGCTCTTTTGAGCTTCTCCTAGAGTGGAGGGCTCAAATGGGAGTCAGGGTACTGAGCATCTAAGAGAGAAATCATTCCTGTTTTCTCAAGGTAGCTACCCAAAAGCCTACATGGAGGCCTAGGGCTTGAGTTCATGGGTAGAGCATTTGCCCCAGATGCACAAACCCTGGATTCTATCTGCAGTGCCAAATAAATAAACCTCCAAGGACTTGTTCATTTCAAATATTATTCCTGAATATGAGAGTCTAGATTCTGAAACAATGGCTGGAAATATTCCCCAGCATGCTTCTTTGTACCCTAAATAACCTGACCATGGCAGTTTATACCTCTTCAATCCTTTATCATAAGGGGTGCTTTCTGGGGTTAATATTGGGATTAATAAATTACTGAAGCTACTTTGCTCATACCTGAATGTCCAGTGTCTAGTTCAGTGCCTGGAACACATTAGACATTTTATAAGTAGTACAGTGAGGTGAGACAACAAAGAATTGTCTAGGCTCTTGGTATTTTTTTCTCTCCTCTGGTTGATGAGATATGAGGACTCAGACCTTCGTGATTGAGCTACTATGCTGATTTGAGAGCTGATGATCTTTCACATTTCTTTTTCCAGCAGGTCCACCATCTAAGATTGGAACTCTACATGGCACATGGCCAGGATTTCCTGGTGTCCCAGGAGAAAAAGGTCTAAAAGGAAACCTAGGCCACAAAGGAGTAAAAGGTGCTTGTGTCCTTTCGAATTTTTTTATACCTCAAACTTCATAGAAAAGGCTCTGTGGGAGATGAGTGAACCAAAAGCCTTGGGAACCCAAATGGAAGGAATCTTGGCTTCTGAAAGAAGATTAAATTATAGGATTCTTGGAAGTGCTATAAATAGGTCTAAGGCTGGAACTTGAGGTCACAGAGGACAAAGTGGCTGGCAGGCTGCTCTTCCAATTCCCTGCACCTACAGATGCTGTTGCTGGTAGCCTAGGGTGTTAGCCAGCACAACTCTTCCCTGTTTGCATGGCCAAGCCTGAAAAGCACCTGTTATCACTTTCAGCATAAAGCAAAGGGTTCTGAACACATTTGGACCTGAAACTCTAAAAAATCCACGACCTACTCCAAGAAAACAACTCAAGTCTTCCCTTATGTGGAAGAGCCAATGAGCACTGTACTGCTTCCCTCCATCTTCTGACTGCCTTTGGGTGCTTCTGCATTCCTTTCTCTGAGAGAGAGGTGTTCAAATAAGACAACTACTGATGGCTACAGCCCAGCCAGGGTGGAAAGACAGATGAAACTACTGTTTGAAGAGAAGTTTAGAGATGGCCTCACAGTGATGGAGAACCTTTTAGAGCTTACAAAGATACCAGCCTTCTGTGTCATGTGTGCATTGATTCACCACCACTGGCTTAGGGGCTTGGGTTATCTGAGATCTTTCTTCCTCTTTCCAGGAATTGATGGCTCTTCTCAGCCTCAAACAGACAAATTCTAACTTACTACTCTCCTTTGTCATTGCCCTGTCATAAAATATCACTAAGCATGGAAGCAGTGATGTTTTAGACTCTCAGATCTTGACATAGTTCAAAAAATTCAGGAATCTTGATCTCTGATACTCAAATTCAAGTAAGACTGTATTGGTCACTTTCCTTACTACTGGGGCAAATACTGATACTCACAAGTCAAAGGAGAAGATATTTATTATGGCTCCCCATTACAGCTCATGATTGGAAGGCCCCAACATGAAATAACATGGGTATGCTATGAAGAAAAACTGCTCAGTTCCTGGCAGCCAGAAAACACACAGAGAGAAGAGAGGAACTGGGATGGAAAACACCCCTCCTGGGCCACATCCCCAGTGACCTGTCTTTTCAGAGCAGATCTCCCCTCCTAACAAGTCAGCTATATCACCCCATGTTTCAGTCACTTTCTAGAAGCCTTACCTGTGAGTACATGAGATTTTAGGAAACATTCTCTATCCAAACCATCATAACAAAGACTGAACAAGAAAGGACATAAAATTGCAAGGACAGGCTCAGAATGTTAATTTTGGCCCTTTCCTGACTGACCACAGAGCTGGTGTCTTTCTCAATATCATTATCATTTGTAAAACAGAGACACTATACTGTTACCCACTCTGTATGGCCATGGGCCCTAAAGGTTTTCTTTAAGAATAGTGAGAGTAATCTTCAAACTTCATCATACATGAATACCCACTAAGTGAAATTGTTAAGAAATTAAATTCTTGGGTTTGGATTTCTGAGAATCTGATTGATTAGGATTAGGTTGGGGCTCAGAATTCTGCCTTATAAATAGATATCACAGGAGACCCATGTTGGAATACCACCCATGTGGAATATCATTCATCCAAGATGTTTGGAACCAGAAGTGTTTCAGATTTCATATTTTTCAAACTTTGGAATATTTGGGTAGACTTTACTAGTTGAACATTCCTAATCAAAACCCTAAAATCCAAAGTATTTCAGATTTCAGAGCACTTAAGCTCAACACGTCCTGATCTGAAAAATAGTGTTGTCTCAGAGTTTGGGGGGTTATCAGTTTACTAAAAAAAATGATTCTTTCAGAATCTTAGAGAAACTCATAGGCACTTGTGTTATTACTAATTCTTATCCTCCAGACCAAAAAATGGAAAGAGTAAGTAGATGGTTGAGCTGTATGCTAGTGATTCTTGATATGTTCTCAAAGGTACTTTGCTGGGGAGCGGCTGGGGAAATGGCTCAGTGGAATAAGCACTTCCCTGGCAAGTGCAAGGGCCTGAGTTCAATCCCTGGTTCCACCAAAAAAAAAAAAAGGTACTTTGCTGGTATCCACAGCATACATCCAAGAATCAGGTGAAAAGGCATTTTGGTGAAGAGAATATTTGAATGGGTTAGATGCTATGCTCAGTTGGTTAGGTGTAAGTCAGTAGTATACTCTGGCCACACATTAGACACACTGATATCCATCTGTCATCCCATAGTAATGAAAGATATTCTGAAAGTGTTCATTTGAGTCACTTCTCTTCAGCCTTTTTGATTCCCTCCAAGTAAAAAATAACTACTCTCAGGTTTTTCTTCTTGTAAAGGAGGACCCACTTTATTTTATATTGTCTGTTTTTCCTCAGGGGACTTGGGATTTTGTGCTTGTGATGGTGGTGTCCCCAAAACTGGACCACATGGGGAACCGGGCTTGCCTGGGCCAAAAGGTGTCATGGGTTTTCCAGGCCTTAAAGGAACCAGAGGAGATCCAGGCTCTGAAGGTGCACAGGGCCCAGCAGGGAATCCAGTAAGTCTTGCAAACTTTGGCTCCAAGGGAGCAATGGGAGCACCCAAGTGTCCCTTACTCCCTTTCCTAAAGCACATAAAAGATAGATACAAATAGCACAAAGCTTCACATTTTTTATTGTAACATACAGTCTGCCTAGATGGTCTCTAAAGTCCCTTTCTGCTTATATTCTCTCCTGTCTTCCCACTTTCTTCTACAAAAACATCTTTAATTTATCTACAGTATGCTGAGCCCTGAATATTAAATAGACATTAAGATGAGCTTCCAGTCCTTAAAGATTTCAAATTGGTGTGGTGTTGCATGCCTGCAGTCCCAATGCTTGGGAAGATGAGGCAGGAAAATTCCTGTAAATTCAAGGCCAGCCTGGGATACAAAGTGAGCTCAAGTCCAACCTGAACTGTACAGCAATATTCTATCTCAAAAAGAACAACAAAAAGATTTCAAAGTTTGGCCGGGGAGATGGCTCAGTAGAATAAGTGCTTGCCTGGCAAGCGCAAGGGTCTGAGTTCAATCCCTGGTTCTGCAAAAAAAAAAAAAAAGAAAAAAGAAAAAGAAAAAGAAAAAAAGTTTAGAAAGCATAAGAGAGTGGAAATTATTTCCCAAGATGATAACATGATTAAGTGCTCAGAACAGTGCCAAAGTATACCCAAGGACCTTCTTTAGGTCATACCTTTACTATATTCCAGAATTCTATGAAGTCTGTATCTTCTGAGTTTTCTTCTTTGTCTCTTTATCAGGGTTCATTTGGACCTCAAGGCCTCCCGGGTGTCAAAGGAAAGAAGGGTGAACCTACTGTCAGTAGAGGATCGGGAGTGCGAGGGGACAAGGGTGATCCTGGCCACCAGGGATTCCCTGGTATAAAAGGAGCCCCAGGCAAGGATGGAATATCAGGTTTACCGGGTCTGCCAGGTCTTCAAGTAAGTGGATCATTTCCTGATGATTAACTCTACACATACTCACATCTCACCTAGCAGAGGTCTGATGGCAGCTGGACCACAGGACAGGACAAAAATAAAGAATTCAAAATATCTTGTCCTGCCTCTGTCACTGATACTTTTGGCTTTGTGCTTTTCTATAAAATGGAAATCTTTTTCTGGGAATGTCCATTATTTTTTTAAACTTTTTTTTTGTACAGTACCAGGGATTGAACTCAGGACCTTCCACTAGCCAGGCAGGTGCTTATTCTACTGAGCTATCTCCNCGGCCCTATATCCATTATTTTATTTGATAAATTCTAGTAGCAGTTCACCTTGTCACTTAAAAATGCGTCAGCTTCTCAATGGCTTTCCCATTCATGCAACTCAGCTTCTTTCTGTGACTTTGAGGGTTATTGTTCTCCTGATTATTTCATGCTCTCTTTCCCACCTCCATCTGAAATAGCAGATAACCCAGAATTGACAAGGTTCATTCCCACTAAATAAACTCAAAGAAGGTCAATAAAGTGAGTGAGAATCTTAACAAATCATAAACCATTAGTCATATTGTTTTCCTATGGTCAGAGAACCCTTCAGATAAGTTTCTGTGATGCACTTTAATTATTTTTTTATTATTGTCTAGGGTGATGGTGGACAGGGATTCCCAGGAGAAAAAGGACTACAAGGAATTCCTGGTAGAAAAGGCTACCCCGGTCCAACTGGCCCCCCAGGAATTGGGCTGCCAGGACTCCCTGGACCTCACGGGCCCCCCGGCGAGAAAGGAATAAATGGGTTACCAGGGCAACAAGGCCTCCGTGGATCTCCAGGTAAGTGATGGAATGAGATGGCTTTGGATTTGGAAAATTGACCTCTTGTATAGTGGTCATGACTCAGATGCATGAAATATGTCACGAGAAGAGATTTGGCAGATTATAGTCACTAATTTAATTCCTCTTAAAGATTTTTAAGTGGTTAAACAAAGATCATAATATATTGGGATAAGCTTAGAATGAATAGCAATATAGATTTCAGCTCCACTAAGCAAAGAACATCCTGAAAGAGCAGAGTGAAAATGTCACAGAATTGTGTAGAGGTTATGAACTCATAATCCCTGGAAAAGTTCAAAGAGAAAAGAAAAGGAAAAAAAAGTTCAAAATCAAACTGGATGACCATTTATTGCAAATATCACTGAAGTAATGAGTAGAACATTGGATGAGATGTCCTCTAAGTTATATGGAAATAAAATCAGCATAGAATAACAATTTCTCAATTGATTCAGTGTCAAACTGGGCAAAGGCCTAGGTGCATCTAGTCTAACTCATGTTTTATACCTTAGCTCTCTTCTTTTTATATTTCTCATCTTATTTGAATTTCAGACATCATGGTGACATTCCTGCTTATCCATTATGACAGCCCTATGGTATTAACTCATCTTCTTTCCTACAGCCACAGTAGCTCTTCATCTGAACTTCCATTCTATGCACTACAATTTCAATGTTTCCATGAGTAGCAGCATGGTTTGAATAGTCCTCTGAAGTTTGAAAATTTTAGATTAGCTATTATTCTTCCTTTGACATGTATCATGTTCTTCCCTTTCTCTTCTTGCTATATGTTATCATTTCATGCCTAGCTGTATGTTTTTGGAATAAATGAATGGCCAGGTGGGTGGATAGATGGATGGAAAGTTAAGTGACTGAATGACAACTTCTATCTTCTGCCTCAGTGTAACTCCATGCAATTATACTATGAACATTGCTTCAAATTTAATAGCCTATTAAGTGGCAATAGCATCATTACTGTTCTCCTCAACAGCAAGAAATGTTCCCTATTGAATAGAGAATAATATCCAAATACATGGAATTCCCAAAAGTCTCCAAACATGAACATAACCAACCTTCTCAACCTTACACTCACATTCATAATAATAGAAAAAATTAAACTAAGACACTAACCTTCTTTACTGTACCAAACACAACTATCTTCATTTCCAACTCCAATAATTTTCTCACATTCCGTTCATTTCTAGCTCCAAGATTTTCCTCATATTATCTTCCTCGGTTTTCTAAGCAGTCATTTCATATTCATCTTCAAAGGCCACAAGTCCCACTTCTTCCATTAAGCTTTCCTTTGACCTCCACAGTACATCATTGCTTCTTAAATCAAGTATCCCCTTCCATTAATACTTTTGCTTCACAGTACATCATTGCTTCTTAAATCACATATCCCCTTCCATTAATACTTTTACTTTGCCTAACTATATTGTAAGTCTCTAGATATTAAGGAAAATGAGCAACATTTTGCATTTCTGAACATGTCCAAGTTAGTACAATGCCCATAAAAGATTACTATTTACTTGTGAAAGAAAGTGTCTTCCCAATAATCAAATGGCTATTTCTCAGGCTTCTTTCTCTTGTTGCTCTCTGCAAGAATTATGAAAAAAGACAGCAGGATATCAGGTTCTGTAACTTTTATCTATTTTAAAATCTAATTATGTGAACCAATGTAATAAGCATGATGATACAGGTTGAAATTTGATTATTAAAGGTTCTTAAAACCAGGTCAGTATTTCCTTTCACAAATTTCTAGGCAACCTGTGAGAAATTTTATCAAACAAAATCAATATTCATTTGGGAAGTGCTAGTATCAGCTGTAGCTTTGCTTCCAGTTCTGTTTCCAGTGAGATTGGTCATGGTCATTTCACTGCTTCTCCAGTGTTTGATGGGTCTTCACTCCAGGTGAACATGTTGTTCAGAAAACTAGATTCCAAATTGAGTTACAATAACATGACACATATAAACTCACATGCCCTGAAAACTGAATGCCATCAACATGTCAACTCTTTAAGAACAGGCTAAGGTAGGAGACAGAAAAAGGAATGTTGCAGGACTGTCCTGCTACAAGGTTGTATATGGTTAGATTTCTGGACTTATGTGTAAAGATAAGAATTATATAACTCTTTATAACTTTTTAAGATATATTTTAATTTTTAAATGTTTTTTCATTACATTGTGTAGGGACTTAAAGTTCAACATATCAGTACTTGATGAAAAATACCTGTTCCATGTTATCCCTAAGGTGTCTGATATTCAGACAGATAGCGAGGTTAAGCTTAACAGCCTTGGTTGTATGGTAATAACAATAAGCTTCTCTTCTGGAGGTTTAACAACCTAAGTTTGCAGATCAAAATTAGAGAAAAAGGAGGGCTGCAAGGAAAGCCAACA
>NDGM011085174.1:0-25934 GCA_002564305.1 Octomys mimax | reverse complement strand
AAAAAAAAAAAAAAAGGCATAAAAATAATAGTAAAATGTCGTAAATATAAAAAGGGGGGGATCCAATTACTGTATTATTCCTTGATAGCAATCTCTAGCTAGACCTGTAGCTGACAACTTCTATGGTTCATTGAAGCTAAAATGTCACAGTGGCAGCTATAGAAACTCAGCAAGAACGTCCACATTCCTTAGCTAAAACTGCCTTTCAAAATTACAGCCTCTCCCTCTTCTTACAACTGAAACTGGAGGGACTTGTGCACTGATAGACAAAACTTATTATCTTTAGATAAATAACTCACATCAGGTAAAAAAAAAAACTTGAAACAGTAAAAGAAATATCAGATTTATAGACAGACTACATGAACAGACAGCTTGAGGACACAGCTGGTTATAATACCCATTCCAATTCCTTAAAAATAGTGTCTAGACATGGTTCCTTCCCCAGTTTGTCTTTCCATTATGATTCTTATGTTTGGGCATACATTCTTAGTCTCTCAGTAAAATTTGTTTTTTCTTGCCTAGAAGCTGTCAAACTCCAAATGGTCATGCAGATGGAGCCAGTAATGAATGTGCCAAATTCCTTTTACTGGAGTCCACTAGATCAGTCTTCTGAAGAAAGTCCTTAAGTGCTAGACTTCAGCATGATACCTGTCAAAGGTCCCTTAATTACCAAAAAGACTGCCATCTTTCCCAAATGTACCCCTTTAGCAAGTAGTAGTTTCATTCAATATTTGTCCATTCTCCTTTAATGGCAGTTAAGGATACTGTAGAAAATAATTTATTTAGCTAGCTTATGAGTGAAGCAGCTAAGTAGAGGAAGAGTCTGAAACAGAGTTGGGTAATCAGCCATACTAACAGGAATTTAAATAAGAGTAGTGAACTAGGACTTTGGACCAAGAATGAACTTCCTTAGGCAACAAGGAATTCAGCCCCTTTCTCTCTTTTATTATTATTATTATTATTATTGTTGTTGTTGTTGTTGTTGTTGTTGCTGTTTTTGTATTTTAGGACAGTGTGTACAGGGTCTCACTGTGTAGACAGGACTTGTAATGATCCTCCTGTTTACAGCCTCCCAAGTGCTGGGATTTCAGGCATGCACTACCACACTCAGTCTCAATTGCTGCCTCAGCGCACCCCAGGGTCGGGGCTGCTATGGCATGCAGGGGATCAAACTCCTGGCCCCTGTGTCTGCCTAAGCAAGTGCTTTAATCCGCTGAGCTATTTGGCTGGCTTCCTTTCTCTTAAAGAGAGGTAAGCTACCTCCTACTAAGTTCCTCAGTTCCGAGGAAATTGTAATACAAAATAATGTTTTTTTCTAAGATCCCTACTTACTGCAAACACCATATGAAAGAATTGGGTTAGAGGGCCTGAGTTCTGCAGCCTGCTTGCTTACCTTTAAGTGACATCAGATAGAGGGGTCTTGGTGGCCACATACTCAGGACCCTCCTTGGAAATCCAGGAGCGAGATGCTTCTCCTTGTTTCCAATAATTGCTTGAGGGCTAGTGAGATGCTCAGCAGTCTAAAGTGCCTGCTTAGGCAAGCTTAGGCAAGTGCAGGGACTGATGTTTGATCCTTAGCACTACATGCCTCACCAGCCACAAAAAAACCCAAACCAAACCAAAACAAAAAAATGCTTCTTGATGTTGTGAGATCATGAATCAGCACATTTGATGTTATGGTTTGTGTCTAGTTGTCCCCCCAAAGCCTCACGCAGTCATGTGGTAGACTTCTAGAGTTTGTGACTAATTCATGAGCCACTGGATCATGATCTACACTTATGGGTGTGAGTGCTGCTGGGTTTATGGGTGTGAGTACTACACACAGCCTGGGGTAGATAGCCTGAATGAAACATAAAGGAGACAGACTTGCTGCCTCTGTTATCATTTCTGCCACTACTACTCCCATTTGCTCTTGCTGTTTTGCCGTTTTCTGCCACCATGAACTACTTCCCTCTGCTATGTGCTACTCTGCCTTGGAGCCAGTTCAGTATAGACTGAAACCTCCACTGACTATGAGCTAAATAAACCTTCCCTTCCTTCATTTTGGGTGTTGGACATTTTGTCCCAGCAATGACAAAACAGTAACAGACATTTGACATCTAACAGTTTGGGAATATATTTTTCCTATATTATCTTTGTAATGATAGCAGGGAACTATAGATTTTTAGTCCAAAGAAGTTTAAATTAAGTCCCTATTTCTGACACTGAATAGTTGTATAGTGCTGGACAAGTTACTTAGTATTTCTGAGTGTGAGTTGCTCTGGGTTCCAAAATTTATTTTATTTTTAGATTTTGTAACTTTTAATTAATTAATTTTTATTTTTCTTTGAGATAGGGTCTTGCTATGCAGTTCAGGCCGGGCTTGAGCTCACTATATATCCTACCCTGGCCTCTATCTCTTGGTGAACCTCCTGCTTCAGCCTCCTGAGTGCAGTGCTGGGATTACAGGAATGAAGTCAAATTTATCTTTTTAAAGGAAAAAAACCCCTAAGAATCACAACCTATATTATTAAATTGCCCTTCTTTTAAATAAAAAGTACAGCAAGAAAGGGAAATTTTAGTTCAATTCAATCTAAATAGTTATAGTGTATTACCATAATTTACATTAATTTTCAAAATTATGGTAGGTGGTAAGAACAAGAAGTGGAATCATACAAAATTTAAAGCTAGATATAAGCATTCTTAAATGAGAATAGGACTGTCAGTCCCTTTATCTGTCATATCTTAGTAAAGGCCTTGTGAATGCTGAAAAAAAAAAACCTTTTTGAATGCTGATATATTGAACTATTTCTCCTAGAGAGATTTCTGTATAGCAACATTTGCTTTCATTAGCAAATGGCCACACTGGAAAAAAATGAAGAGGGAGGTAACCCACACAGAATATCAACAGGTAGTGGAGTAAATTTATCTTGCTTCTTTTGCTAAACTCCTGGTACAGATTTCCATTACAATAGTTATAAATTGTTTCATTTCACACTCCACCTCTGCATTCTAAACCATTCACTCTTGACCTCTTCAACACAGAACTGAGAAAGCTTTTGTTTGCATCAATTACTTAAAAAAAATCAAACTATTCCCTTTTTGTTACAAGGTACTGCTATCAAATAAAAAGGCATACACAAAAGACTGATACATTTCTCTGAATTTCTTACTGTTTTCAAGATACATTTTGGAATAAAACATAACATCCACATTAATTATCAAGAAATATTCATCACAAATCAACGGTGTGGAACCCACACAATTTAATATTAGCATATTAAATTAAGTAACTTTCAGATACTGCGCCAGGGACCACCCTAAGAACGAAAGTGAAGAAACCTTATGCCTTCGCCCTGACTTCTCATCCAGTAAACAGAATGGTATGCAGAAAGGATGGAAAGACAGATGAGGCCTTAATTCTGTTATGGCTGTGTCTAGGTGTTCCCCCAAATCCTTACGTAGTCCTACATAGGCCTATTCAGAGATAGATGGATCTAGGATGTGGGATGCTGGGATTAAAGGTGTGTGATTACTAAATTAGTCCACTGATTGGTTTGGCATAATTCTGGGTATGGAAAATAAGAAGGCCTACTCTGGGGTAGATGGCACCACCCAAAAGGCAGGTAGACTGGGTATATATAAAGGGACAGAAAGAAGGCAGTCCTGCTACTACTTTGCTACTTTACTGTTTTGCTGTCTTCTGTCCACCATGAGCTGTTTCTCCTCTGTGATGAGATACCCCTCTGTCATACCACTCTGCCCTAGAGCCAGCCAATTATGAACTGAAGCCCGTACAAACTATGAGCTACAATAAATCTTTCCTCCTTTAATTTTGGGTATTGAGTAGTTTGTTTCAGCAAAGAGAAAAGTAAATGAGATAAGCACTAACCTATCTTTTTCACTCTTCCTGATGGGATACCAAGAATTAACTAAGATATTTTCAAGACTTTCAGGAACATTCAGTTGAGAGCTTTCACAATAGAACCTCTGGAGTGATACTTAGAAGTCTCTACTCATTGCCCTAAACCTGCAGTCACTCTGGATTCCAGGAATAGCAGGGCTTCATGGACAAACCGTTTTATAATGAGAAGATGCTCCTAAATGAGAGCAATTGGCTCATGACAAAAACTGACTCATCCCCTCCCTCATCTCCCCAAGCAAAAGAAATCACTTCACGGGAACCAGAATGACCTCTAAAAATGACTCCTTTGGAGCCACCTTATAGAATCAGAATTGAGGTAATGATCAACCAGACCTTAAATCCTCTCCCATAATTCAATAAAAAGCTGTTCCTTTCTTTGTTAAGAGTCTACCCTNAAAAAAAAAAAAAAAAAAAAAAAAAAAGACCAGGGAGATGGCTCAGGAGAATAAGCACTTGCCTGGCAAGTGCAAGGCCCTGAGTTCAATACGCAGTTCTGCCAAATTAAGTAAATAAATAAATAACATTTTGGGCTAGGGAGATAGCTCAGTAGAATAAGCACTTGCCTGGCAAGCGCGAGGGCCTGAGTTCAACCTCCGGTTGAAAAGAGTGTAGCCTGATTTTTCTTTCCCTCTCCTGATTTTCTCTCTGTTTCCAAAGCTTGGTTTGCCAGCATATGCTTGTGCTCCCTGGCTTGGTTCTCATTTCTACTGTTGCATGGTCATAGGATCGCATATCAGGTGTCCATTCTCATTCATGTCTTTTTTGAAACAAAATTATAAATAAGAATAATACCGTTGCCATTAGTTCCTAAGAAAACCAGGAAAAAAAGATCCTTGCAGATGTAACATACTGGTAACAAAGTCAAATACCTTTCTGTTGTAATATGCATTCCAGAAAAATGTCTGTTCCTAAAGGGTATAGGTACTTCTATGACTTTTTGGCTTGGGAGGAAAATGATCAGTGAAAATGGTGATGTTAAGTTTGTTTCTTTAGCAGCAATGCCACTTAGTATTCTACAATTTCATAATTGTACAACAACAACTTTTCAAAGTAAAACATAATACTTACTTGTCTCCCACAATTCCCAAGTTGATTGTGGGGTAACCATGTTCCTGAATTGTTGCTAGGAGGGTTGAACGATTGCTGTCTCGAATCTTTCCTGGTAAGAGGTCATCTTCGGGATTTAGCAGCTACAAAGCCAAAAAACCATCACTAATTATTTTCTTAGGTAATGTTGCCTATTTCTAATGGAAAAAAAAAGACAGGTGTGCTAATAGCACTTCTAGCACCTATAATAGTTTCTGGCATGTAGAATGTATATGCTCAGTGAATTTGTATAAATATTGGAAGTAAAAGATGAGAAAATGTTTCTATAGAATTTTTAAAAGTGTAGACATTTCAATTGTGATTGAACAGCACAATTTGATCATAATGCTCTGAAGATACTGGGCCTTTCTTGTAATGGTTACTGGTCCAACCAAATAAAATAATGATCTTTTTTCTTCCCAATATTATCTTCAATTTTAACTTTCAATGAGAATATCTGTGCTAGAGACTTTGTTGACACTGTATGTCTCAAGTATGAAGGAATTTTATCCCCCCCCAAGATTTGTGATCTCTTTTCTCAAGTGGAATCAACAGTATTAAAGATATCAAAACTCTGAAAGAGATGTCTTTTCTTCTGAGACTAACTTAAATATAAACTACTTAGCTGCACATACCTATAATTCCATTACTCTGAGTTGAATTTACCATTAGAGATTAAATATCTACTGTTAGTTTGTTCAAGAGGAAAATCAAAAGAGGCTTATTTTGTTAGGTTATTCTAATGAGGTCATCAGAGTATATAGTAGGAATAGCTCTGTATTGAGAAGATTAAAATCAAGTTGCTTAAGCTATCTTAGTTTTCTCACTTATAAAATCAGTTATAATAACTACCTTCCAAGGTAGTTAGGAACAATGAGATAAAGAACACTCAGTTTATGTGATAAATATAAAACAAAAGTGATTATCTGTCCTTTCTTTATGATATTGATGTTTAAAGAACACTTAATTTCTGATTTCCCATTGTTACTTGTAGATACTAGTACATATAATTAGTTTACACTGTGAACAATCACAGATTTTGAAAATAAGCAAGAGGGTCTTTAACACATATAATTCTAAAATTTAATTTTAACTTATATATTAAATTTAATATATACTTTGATTTCAGAAATATTATAAAGTTTAAAAAGTACTTATTTATTTTGTTGTGGCACTCTGGAATCAAACCTAGGGCCTAACAAATCAAAACTGTTCTACCACTAAGCTCCACCCCAATTCCAAGAGTACTTCTTTGAAGTGAGTAAATGTGAAATATTATTTTAGGTTGAAGACAAATCTGCACATTCTGCATGCCTAGGCTGTTCTCATGGGCAATACCCAGAGCCACATGTATCAGCTTTCCTAACAGTAACTGCAAGCCCCTTTCATTTTCTCTTGCCTCATTAATGATGTATGACCAGACTTTTGGCTTTGTGTTGGAAAAGTAGGAGCTCTGGATCCAGCTGTCCTGTTACAGTAGGCTGGAGAAAACTCAGACCATCTTATTTAGTGTCACCTGTAGGTTTTCCTTAAAAACTGTACTACTTTAATTGGCTGCTGTGTGATACTGCAATCCCATCCTTACTGGCAGTGCTTGGGAAACTGCTATTGCAAAGCTAGTAGGAATTATTTTTCTGATCTTTTTCTTTTTCTTTTTTTTTGTTAAAGGCAGAGGTCTGAATCTGAGAGAAAGTCTTATCACAATGAGCAATCTGTTTTACATTTTGGAAGACCTGTACATCTAGAATCACAAATACATTTGATATACTATGAGTAGTTTTCTGATCTTAATTAACAAAATTATTCAAATTTTATAAAGGCCAAGGCTTACAGTTCTTTAACTTTATTAAACAAGTTGGTTTAGAACAACTTTGCAGTTATATAATACTTTTTCCACAGCAGGATGAAAAATACACATTAGGGTATTTTCTTTGTCATTCATGTTATTATTTTGCTGCAAACAATTTCAGAAATAACAGAAAACAGATTATTTGTAAAACTGACATTGAAATAACAGCTGTTTAAATGAGGGTGCAGATTTACAAGTTAAGTATTTTTGAAGAACAATAATAGAATTAAGTGGAAATTACAAGGCTATATACTATAGAGTATGCAGAAGAATCAGATAAACAGCTCTAACATCAAAAGGGAGAAAAAAAAATCAGATTACAAATTCTGATGGGGGATAATCTTATCCCTTTAGTTATATATTGAAAAAAAAAGAAAGTTTAACTGAAAGTTTGGCTAACTGCCTAAGTTACTTGGTTACCAAGCATTATCCAGATGAAAAAGAAAGAGGAACATTCAGAGTTTTTGGACATAATTAAGGAGTCTTAAAATTTTGGTTTCTAAATACAGGTTTCCAAATTGTATTAGAAAAAAATTCATGTATCATTTCTATTAGGATGACACTGGACAAATTAGAATGATTTAATACTTTCAGTTTAATAGTTTTTGGTTTTGTGTTTTCTTCATAATTTTTCCACAATATTAGAAAATTATATTAGAACAACATTCTAGTTTTGCAAGTGTTAGGTTTATTTTTCATACAAAATCTTAATTTGAATCTCTTAGATTGCCTTTATTGGTTTTGTTAGAAAATAGTAAAACTGTGTTCATCTAAATTGAATGATGGTACAAATTACTCTTAAGAAATGTTTTTATAGTGGTGCTGCAGATTAATTCAGCATGTGTACATGTTAGGTAAGCACCATTGGGTTATAGGCCCTACCCCTATAAATATTTTTTGTGTTTACTTATAACATTACTATCTTGCCTCTTCAGACAACTTATCTTGATTTTATCTTTCCCAAAATGAGAATATAAAACTATTAGGATGTCTTTCATATTTTACTTATAGTTGAGCTTCCGGGATGGCTACTATGTAACACAAAAATATTCTCCTTTCCACTTATAAAGAGGAAGGATACTAAAATATTTAACATATTTTCATGTCCAGATTTGGAAATCCTGAATCATGCCTTTGAGGTACCATTCAAATTTTGACAACAATCATGCTTTACTGTTTGTATGGCAGTGGTCAAATGTATAATCTCTAGTCTTTTTTTTTTGTATTTTTAGGGAAGGGTCTACAGGGTGTTCAGGATCTCACCACTAGTTTGGACTCAAAGTGATCCACCTGTTTACAGCCTCCCAAGAGCTGGGATTACAGGCGTGTGCCACCACACCAGTCTCAACTGCTAGCTTAGTGTGCCCTAGGTGGGGGGGCAGCATGACGGGCCTGGGGATCAAACCGTGGGCCCTGTTTGCAGGTGCTTTAATCCACTGAGCTATTTGGCTGTCCCTATAATCTCTAGTCTTAAACTGCTGCAACTTTATCTTTGGTTAAGCTATATAATTAAAAAAACTATCATAACTATGAAGACATAGTGCATGTACAAATTAAAAACAATTATACAATACCTAATATACAATCATGGTCTGACAAAAAGCAGTACAAATCTAGACTGACATCTTCAAAAGATAATGGTTTCATTTAGGCTGAAAGGCATTAAAAATTGGGGAACTGAAAATTATACTGAATGTACAAGTTGCAAAACTACACTATGCTTTGTAAAACAGACAAATTATGCCAAATTATGACATGTTGGCTTAAACTCTTTAGGCCACATTTTCTAAGATATGAGCATGAACAATTTAATAGCATCACATGTTCCAAAGATTACTGATTGTTTCAGGGACTTGCCTGGATTACAAATTACCGCCAAGCCCTATCTTTCACCACGTTGCTAACTAGTATACTTGATACCTTACACGTAATTATCTAGCCCTTTTCAAAACACTACTGAGACTTTCTCAAGGAGGCACTTTTTCTATAAATTTAAGATGCACTTTAATTTCTGTGGGGATCTTTGTATAGGGGTTTTCACAAGTGTACAAAGATACTAACATTATTTTTCTCAAATACTGACTTTATTCTTTTATTTTTCCTCCTCAGTTTAATTAAGTGTTCTCTGTTAGTTTGCCAATTCATGGTGATATTTCATACTATTTAAATACTATACCAAAGGCTTAAGACTCACTTTTTAAAGTTGTGTACTGAAAAATGAAATAACAATAAAATAGTTTAATACAGGTTAGTAGGGCAGTAACAATAATCAATACATTATGTTTTCTGGTTTTTTTTTTCGGTCTTTTTGAGACTGGGTCTCACTATGGAGTGCAGGACGGCCTTGAGCTCACTTTGCAGCCCAGGCTGGTCTGGAATGTGCAATAATTCTTTTGCCTCAGCATTCCGAGTGTTGGGATTGCAGGCATGTGCCGCCATGCCCGGTTCTGCATATTGTTATAGTCACAGGAGTTATTCAGAGTAATGACTCTTTCTTTTTAAGAAAACTGTAATTACAAATTTTATCTTATACAACTAGTCTTTTTTAGAAATTTTGTATTACCTAGTACTTAAAAATGATCACTGGGCCTGGGAGATAGCTCGGCAGTCTAAGTGCCTGCCTGGCAAGGACAAAGACCCAAGTTCCATCCCCAGTACTACATGCATCGTATCCCGTCCTGGAATCCTGGGTGCACTGTGCCAGCCACTGAAACTGGGTGTGGTGGCCCACGCCTGTAATCCCAGTTTGGGGAGGCTAAGACAGGAGGATCACTACTAGTCCAAGCTGTGTAGTGAGATCCTGTACCAAATAAACAAAAAAATTAAAAAAATAACTACTTTCTCTAATTCTTATGTATTTTTAAAAAAGCCTTTTATTTTTCAACTTCTTTAATTTAGTTTGTATTAGTACATGTTTGTAGTGCACACACAAGGATAGAATTATCATGGGGAGCTGCACACGAACACAACATATTTTACTTCTTGTTTTGGTCTTCTTTCCCTTCCATGCTTCCCTGCTCCTTTCAACTCTTGCTCTTTTTCTCATTTGAAAAAGCTCTATTTCCATTTTGTTCTTCAATTCCCTTTTTAAGATTCCTTTCCCTTCTTCCCTCTTTCCATCTGTGATTTGCCTTCTTATTTGAAAAAGATTTCTATGTTTTCTATTGCCTTTTATTTATTTATTTATTTATAATGTGGGTTTTTCACATAACAAAAACTATGTAATATTTAAATGATTGCATGTGATTTATTTGACTTAGCATTATGGTCTTGAGGTGCATTCATTTACCTACCAATACTTCAAGTTTATCTTTCTTTATGTACAGCAGTGCATCTTAGTGTATAAATTCCAATTTTTAAAAATCCATTCATCTGTTGATAGGCATATAGGCTATTTCCAAGATTTAACTATTATAAATTGTGCTGCTATAAACATGGGTATGCATGCATCACTGTAATATGATGTCTTTAATTCTTTCAGGAAGGTACCTACAGGACAAATAGCAGGGTCAAATGAAATCTTTTATTTTAAAATAATTATAGATTAATTATATTATAGAAGTTGTAAAAACCATAGAGAGGTCCTCTATTCCTTGTTTCTCCCAATGGTACCATTATATATACCTATGGAGTAGTACCAAAAGTAGGAAACTGATATTTATGTAACACACATGTATAAGTCTTTGTTACTTTCCCACATGTGCATATTTGTGCATTTGTACCTTCAATTAAGATTGAAGCTATCCAACTGTTACAAAGTATCCTTCATGCTACAGTTATTGTCATGCTACTCTTTGCCTCTGCCCCCCACCAGGCCCTGGGAACCAGCAATATGTTTTTATTTTTATAATTTTGTCATTTGGAAAATGTTTCATACATGAAATCCTATAGGATGTAACCTCTTAAGATTGTCTTTTTTCACTAAGTGTGATACTCCTGAGATTCACCCAGGTTGTTGCATGTAGAAATACTGTGTGCTTTTTAATTGGTATTCATAGTTTGTGCCTATTATAAAATTGGTCATTTATATTTAATGTAATTATTGATATATTAGGACTCATGCCTGCCATTTTATTATTTTTCATTTAGTTCTTTTTTTGTTTCTATTTTCATTTTCTTGCCTTCTTGTGGATTACTTGAATGTTTTGTAGAGTTCCATATTGATTTATCTATAGTACCTTTTGAGTGTATCTCTTACAGATTTTTTGTGAATTTTTATTGGAGAAAAGGTTTAATTATGTAGTTCAGTCTGGCCTCAAATTTTCAGCACTCCTCCTGCCTAAGCCTCCTGAGTGCCAGGATTATAGGTGTGCACCACTAGGCCTGGCCAGAAAAGGATTTGTGTCACACCTGGTGCTGGTAGCTTGTCTCATGTTGGCATCCTGACACTCTGATCCTTTGCACTGCAAATGAAATAGTATTTGAAGTACGTGGTTACTTCTAGGGTGTACATTATGGAATAGTTACTGCTGTAATTATGAAGCCATAGTAACATTTACTATCTACATATCACAGAGGGGTGTAGTAAAGATACATGAAATAATACTAATTAGGTACTCTTCAATGCCTAGAATAGAAGCACTATACAAAAACATGTCACTATGGTTTGGTACAAGTGATAGAATATTCTTTTATCATCATCTTCAAGAACATTTACAATAAAAGAAATAAGAAATATAAGTATGAAATAATTGAAATAATTTTATCTTATGAGATATAATTTAATGTAAAATATTAATTTAATATAAAACTTAAACTCCATACCTGAGATTACTCATCATAAATAGAAATATATAGGTATTAGGGGTTTTGCTCAATGGTAGAGTATTTGCTTAGCATGCATAAATGCCCTAAATTCAATCTTTAGCACAACCCCCTGAATTTCACAATTACTTAAAAATAAAATAAAACATCTACTTTTCAGTTTTGTAACATATGGAGTCTACCTATATATCAATAAATATAACATATAGATGGTAATTCATAAATATATAGACATGGAGCTGATGGATAACCAGATATACATATGTAAATATAGTATATAGGATAGCGGGCATTATGTGTTAAAATACTTATAAACTATAAACTAGTGCTGTTAATAATGCAGCAGAAACTTATTCTGGGGCACCATTGCGCTTAAACACAGGAAAATATATTATAAATTGTGGTGGGCCCAAAGTGGGAAATGAGTACATTCCAGTAAGTTTATTGGTCAGTTCTTCCAGCACTAGAAGGAAAATTAGAGAGTTGAACGAAGGGTTAGAAGGTTGAGGAAGAGTAGGAGAGAAAAATCAGATCTCCTTGAAGCAACAGAGTGGGATGGTAGCGGTGTTGGGTAGTTGAGTGGAAAGGAACCGAAAAAGTTTTCTATAGACTGTACCCTACACTTTTGGTTCTCTTTTCAATGACAGCAATGAGGCTACCTCTCTGGTGATTTTAAAGCTTTAATGCCCCCTTTCATGAGTACAAAGATGCATGGCATGGGAATAGGAGCACACACACTCATAGAATGCTGTGCAGTTCATATAACTTTTTTTTTTTTTTTGAAGCAGGGTCTTACTATGCAGTTCAGGCTGGCCCTATACACATTCTTGTAGTCCCTAGGATGGTCTCAGACACGCAGTCATCCTTCTGCCTCAACTCCCCCTTTTTTTCCCTTAATACAGGGTCTCACTATACAGTTCAGACTTGTAGTGATCCTCCTGTCTCAGCCTCCCTGGCTCTGGGATAATAGGTGTACACTACCACTCCCAGTTTTGGGAATGGCATGGTGCACCCGGGTTTCTGGGGCAGCATGCCATGTGGTATCAGAGATCAAAATCAGGACCTTACACCTGACAGGCAGACACTTAGACTGCTGAGCTCTCTCCCAGCCTTAATACAACTACTTTTAAGAAGAAAAGTTATAATAATGTTTCCACATAATGTTAGTTTTTTCTTTCTTTTTTTTTTTTTTTTTTTTTTTTGAGACAGAGTCTTGCAATGCAGTTCAGACATGTAGCCAGGCTGCCCTCGAACTTGCACTGGTTCTCTTGCTTCAGACTCCTGAGTGCTGGGATTGGAGTTGTGTGCCATCATGCCCACATAATGTTAAATTTTTAAAGGAAAAATTATATTTATATTATGATGACAGCTATATAATAACAATATAAACTTATGCCCCCAGGGCAAAAAAGAAAAGAAATAAATCAAGTGCTAATATGTTTCAGTTATAGTATGGTGATTTTATGCATGATTTTCTCTCTTTTTAACATATTTGATGATAGGGCTGGTCCGATAGCTCAGCAGACTACAGCACCACCTGGGTTCGATCTCTGGCCTGCCATGCTGGCCCTGCCCACGGGGCACATTGAAACGGTGAATGAGACTGGGTGTGGTGGCACGCACCTGTAGTTCCCAGCACTGAAAACAGGAGACTCACCATTAGTCCAATCTGTGTAGTGAGACCCTGTACTAAATACATAAAAAAAAAATACTCATAAAGATGTACAAGCCAGGCCTAGTGGTGCTGGCCTATAATTCTAGAATTCTGGGAGGCTGTGGCAAGAGGGTTGTAAGTTTGAGCCTAACCTGGAACCTGGGCAACTTAGTAACTTAGACCCTGTCTCACAAAATGGGCAATGGAAATTCAGTGCAAAGTCCCTAGGTTCAGTCACCAGTATCATGAAACAAACACTACTCTTCCCAAAGATGTACACATGAAGTCAGTACAAGAAATTATATGGTAAATACAGAGTGACTAATTGAAACAAAGCCTATCTAGCTATTTAAAATAGGAAGAGAAAAACTGTGGTGAATGTATTAAAGGATCTCAGGTAAAAAGAAATATCTACAACTGGGTTTGTAGTGTGTGTGTGTGTGTGTGTGTGTGTGTGTGTGTGTGTGCAGTACTGGGGATTGAACTCAGGACTTTGTGCTAGCCAGGCAAGCACTTATTCTACTGAGCTATCTCCTCGGTCCTTACAACTGGGTTTGAAGATGCATAATATGTTCAAGTGACTGGCTTGTAATGAGAAGAGATATGCGTAGACATGAAAATCTGATTAAATGGCATAGGATGATAATGACTATGGATGTCAACTATTTTGTTAAATTAATGAATGAAAAACTAAAAGTGGGTCATGAAAAACTAAAAAAACAATAACTACTGTGGTAAAAGTATGGAAAAATAGGCACTTCGTAGTAATTAAGCGAAGGTTAATCAGTATATTTTTGGAAGCAATTGTGGAAAACATAATCCAACGCTTTAACATAGAGAAGGGATACCTTTTAACCTAGCAATTCTATGAGTTTAATAAAAATATGCAAATAGATTGAATGTTCATCATAGCATTTGTTTCACTGGTGAACAATGGCAAACAAACTAAATGCCTAATAAGTTGATTATGTGAAACACATCCAATAAAATTGTTATGCAGCTGTCAAAGATGGCTTACAGATATGTATTATGGACACTAAAAAATATTCATGATGTGGTATTTTAGTGAAAAATACAGATCATCAAATAATATTTATAGCACTGCCACTCTTAACAATATGTATGCATTTATGTGGGCATAGAAATAAGACTGGGGACTACATAGCAAAACTTTAGGTGGCTTCTTTCTCATTTGTGCATTTTACTAGAGTGTGTTTCATGAGGCCAGAGATGGTTGTCTTTTTATTTGCTACTATGTTCCCAGAAAATCAAATGATATTTGGTACATAGTACAGATAGAATATATAGTAAGTAAATTTATGAAAGCTTATGTTTTCTAGTTTCCTATAATCAAACTGTTAACTGCAATCTAATTTATTTATATTAAGATAGATGAGAATATACTAAAAGAATTAAAAGCAAGATTTTAAAGAGATATTTGTAATGTTTAGTATTATTCACAAATGACAAAGTTAGAAGCTACTCAAAGTTTATCAACAGAATAGGTAAACAAGATATGATATACACTACAGTGGATTATTATTTATCACTAAAAAGGAAATTTTGACACATTCTGCAATACAGATTAACCTTTAGGGCATTATGCTTAGTGAAAGATGCCAATTACAAAAAGACAAATACTATATAATCCCACCTATATGAGATATCTAGAGACAGAAGGGAGGAGGGCAGTTTGCAGAGGCTGTGTGAGAAAGCATTGGAAAATTGCAAATGGGCAGAATTTCTGTTAGGTAAGATGAAAAGACTTCTGGTAAGTGGTTGTACAAAAATGTGACTATACTTAACATTGGTGAATTTATGTTTAAAAATGATTAAGATTGTGAATTTTACTACTATATATATTTTTTAATTTAAAAAGGTCACTAAAATAATAAAAATAAGTTTTAAGAACAGTAATATTGTTACAGAGTGGGGCAATGCAGGAAAGAGGGAAGCATAGTGAGTGAGATTAGAGAAGGGGGGGATATCAGGTATCCAAAGGAAGCTATCCAACAGAAGTTGAAAATGGAGGCTTGAATTTACAAGAGAGGTCAGAATTGGGACTACAAATATAAGAAATTATTTGTATAGAGGAAAACTCTATGGAGGATTCAGAGTATGGTGGACTCAACAGACAACGGTATCCTGGGGAATACTCTAGTGCGGTCACAGTAGAAGAATAAACAACATTAGAAAGAAAAACAGTAGGGCATCAAGGGAGAATACAGCCACAAAAAGAGACAGTTTCAAAATGGTGGGTAAGGAATGTAACTTACCTTGAAAAATACAAATACGTTAATAAAGACGACTATCAGAGGGGAATTTTCAGGTTAGGAAGTTATTAGTACACACATAGAAGCAGTTCTGTTCTACAGTAATGAGGTACTAATCATATTTTTGTTTTAAGAAAAAGTGGACAATTAGGAAGGAAATGTTGGTATATGCTTCTTTTTTGACAAATCTATTAGTGACTAGAAGGGAATAATGTAACTCAAGTATGAACAGGGTGTTTAGATAAAGATTTTCTTACGATAATAGTAATCTTTGTATATTGTCATATAAGTAGAAGGAACTCCTAGATAGAAAACAAAGACATCAAGAATAAAGAAAATGATTTAGAAATAAAAAATTCAAGAAAGGGTAAACAAAATGGGTTCATGTAGTATTTTTTCCTTTTGGGTTGGAACAACTAAAGATATCTGAATTTTGAGGTAGAGGGTAGGGATGATGAGGCAGTCCTTATCTAGGCTATTCTGAAGAAATTTTTATTTATTATTTTTTTCTTCTATACTTTAGGGAATGGTCTACAGGGTGTTCAGGGTCTCACTGCTAGATCAGACTCACAGTGATCTGCCTGTTTACAGACTCCCAAGAGCTGTGATTACAGGCACATGTCACCATGCCCAGTCTCAACTGCCATCTCAGCACGCCCCGACAGGCCTGGGGCTTGAACCCCAGGCCCCTGCACCTGCTTGCAGATGCTTTAATCTGCTGAGCTATTTGGCTAGCCTTTGAACAAACTTTTAAAACTTTAAAAAAAAATTAGGGTGGTAAGAAGACTACCTTACAGGAAAGCAGGCCTGCTCCTGATGTTTAAAGAAGGTATGACACACATGACTCTTGCCCACTGGAGGACTGTGTAAGGGAATCGATAAGACAGTTACAAGAGAATCACTGAGCAACTTTATGTTTCAAGTTGACATTAAGTGGTAGAAATTTATAGTTGAATAGGCACCTGCAATTCTATGAATTTCTCTAGCAATGCTTTTCTGCTTAGGAACAAAATGGAGAAAGTGGAGGATGGAATAATTTAGTTTGGGCATTAGCATGTAACCAAAAGAACAGATTAAAGGATTTAAAGTAAGTACTAGTGAGGGAAACTTTAACATAGTGAGCCAGGGCCTTTAATCTAGGCAAAAAGAATAGTTAAAAGAAAGTATTGGACTATATAGGTTTCAGAGGCTGTCATTTAAAAGTTGGAGAAAATAAATTTAATTGGGAAGCATTGTGACATAGTATAAAAAAGTCATTTTTACACTAGCCAAAAGACATAGTTGGGAAATCAGTCCATACCGCTTATACAAGATATATGATGCTGGGCAAGTTGTTTTTGAGTGTCAATTTTCTTTTTCATAAAATGAGGATTAATTTCTTTGATTTTGTTTAATCATCAGGCTAGAATGGTCTTTCGACTTCTTTCCTTCTCTTATTAGTGGGAGCAAGGTTTTAAAAACTTCCGTTTTTGTTAACAGTGATTGCTTTTGGAAGACCCCAAAGATGATAATACACAAATATCTTACACTTTACATACCTAAAATTCAAACTTCTGGGCTGGGGCTGTAGCTCAGCAGTAGAGCACAAGCCTGGCATGCATGAAGCCCTGGGTTCAATCTCCAGATACCACAAAAACAAAACAAACTTGTTTATATAGGCCTCTGTTACTGACAGTGACCAAGAAAATGATAAAAGATGGATCAGAATCAGCAAAGGCATCACGAAGACAATTCTGCATGTATGTGTGTGTTGTGGGGGAAGAGGAGGAGGATGAGAGGGAGAGGGAGAGAGAGAGAGATTGTTTCATTAGTATTTCTAGTGGAGTTTCTAACAGGTTGCTAAACTTAATATGTTTGAAATAGAATCCTGGACTTCTTTTCTTTTTTAAAGACACGGTCTTGCTATGCAACTCAGGCTGGCCTTAAACTCACTCTGTAGTCCAGGTTGGCCTCAAATTCACAGTGATCCTCCTGCTTCAGCCACTCAAGTGCTGGGATTACAGGCCTTGCACCATCATGCCTGACTAGAATCCCTGATTTCTGTTACCTAACCTTTATATATTGGTAAACAAATATCCATAGATTGGCTCAGGGAAAAATTCTGAGTTCATTTTGACTGTTATATTTTCTTATATCCTACTTTTAATCCCCAGAAAGTCCTGTTAGCTTTGCCATTAAATGATATTCTGGGTCTATTACTTCTCACCATCTCTACTATCACTTTCTGGTCCAAATATTTTATTATAGCACTGAATAGCTTTCTACTAGTGTCCTACCTTTTCCTGTTGTTCCTACTACATGCCATGCCATATGAAAGCCACAGTTTCCTTAAAAATCTAAGACTTACTATGTTTTCTTATGTTCTGAACTGTTTTACCTCAAAAGTGACTCTTAGGATAAAATGATCTAGCTTCTTTTACCTCTCCTAATTCAGCATGTTTAATTTTGCTTCTTGCCGTACTGACCTCCTACTGTTCATGCATCATGATAACCAGGGATTCAACTTTTGTTGCTCTCCCTGTGTAGAACACAGGTGTTCCATATGGCACATACCTGCAATGCCTTAAAATTCCATCTCATTCTTGTTTACCCTATCTATAACAGGACGCTTCATCAGTTAGGTCTAGAAAGGAAAACAAAAACTCTTCTACATATTTCAACCAGAGGGAAGTGGGGAAACACAGCTTTTAATGCAGGGAATTCATTATAAGTGTGTTGTAAAAGTTGGAAGAGCAAAAGGAGAAAATTATATTTCCAAAGGTGTGACTGTGTGAAGACACTATCTGCAAGGCTGGCAGTGGGTGGAGCAGGAGGATGGAGCTGACAGCACTATTCTTCTGCTGATGCTTCTACCTTTTGAACTTCTCACATCATGTGAATGCATGTAGGTGGCAGAATCTAAGTAGACCACAGCCACACAGCCTAGTGTACGTAATTTTTAGGTTTCCAGACTGATTCTTATAGGGGACAGCATATAAGAGGTGAATTGGGTAAGTTTCAACAGATAATATATGGTACATACCCCTTCTACTGACACTCTTTATCACTGTGTCTTTATTTTTCTTCATACCATTTATCATTATTTATTTATTGATGTGATAGAAAATGAACTGTGTATGAATAGGGAATTAGTCTAACTTGCTTGCTGCTCATCTGCAGTATCAAAACACTGCCTGGCATGAGCAGCATACCGAGTGGGAAAGGGTGGTACAATCTACGGGAGAGGTATATTTTTATTACTGACATTGTTTAGGATTGCCAGTGCATGGGGATAATAAAAAGCACACCAATTTTTAGTCAGCTTTATTATTTTAAAAAGCTTATCATAGACAATATATTACCTAGCTCAGCTTCTAGCTCTGTTACCTTAGAAATTTGATGAAGTATCATCACTTTTCTAGGCAATTTCTTCCTTTCATCCCTTCCTTTCTTTTCTTCTCCCCATCCCTCCCTCCCTCTTTGAGCTAAGAATCCTAGAGGGACCTTTGAAAATTTTCATTTCTAAGAACTCAAGAAATTAAAAATACTAATGAAGAGGTGCTATCAGTACAAACTTAGAGACTAGGAAAAAATATAGCTCTGTTAAACATAGTTCTTTAATAACATGGTCTGAAGGAATTACTTTTTAAACTCTCAGTACTTCTGAATTCTATTCTAAGGCTTTAAATTTCTCTTCTTTTCTTTTTTTGGGTGGAACCAGGGATTGAACTCAGGTCCTGATTATTCTACTGAGCTATCTCCCCAGCCCTGCTATCTCCTTGGCCCAGTGGCTTTAAATTTCCAGCAGCGGAATTGCTTTTCATTATTATCAGTAGGATCTTAGAGTCGCTTACTGAGGTTTTTAGCAACATAGGCAGAATAGTATGAAGAGATTTTTCAAGAGTTCTCAGAAAAAGATGGACTGAACTCCCCTTTGTAAACTATTTTCTAAAAACAGTTTTGAATAGTGTACTTTAGAAATATTAGAGAGAGAGAGAGAGAGAGAGATTACCAAGCCCCTCCTGGTAGTTAAAGAACACATGGAATTTTAAACAAGAACAAGGCACAGTTACCCTGACTCACTGGTTTATTTTTCACACAGGAGTGGCCCATCATTTCAGCAAGATAAGCACAAGTCATTGCCCCAACAGATTAAGTACTGAGTTTGCACAGTTTGATATCTATAGCTTGCTGCTAATGTTCTTTACTTATGTATACTGAACATGTGGCAAGGTCACTGCTTATAACACTTCATTCTGATAAATGGAAGGGAATATTTCTTATTATGTAATTTCTAGTTGTTTCCTTCTTTTTGTCTTTTATATTTGAAGTATATCCCAAGGCCAACTTATTTTCTTTATTATAGGAATGTAATCCCATTGATAAGGTCCAGAATCTACAATTTTCTATTTACAACACAAAATGCACATCAGAAATGCCTTTATCTTGAAAGCCCTCCCTCCTATTATTATTATTATTATTATTATTATTATTATTTTACCTCATTCCCTGTTGACATGACTGCAACAACTGGAAACTTATTAACTTCAACCTCTGTGACTCCTACAGTTGCCAGGAGACCAATTTCTGAGGGGCCCATGTGGGTTCCTTTGGCCAAAACGCATTCCCCTCTTTTAATGTCATGGCCGATGGGTCTGAAAGTTAAAGTAGAATCATAAGAATAGCATTTTCTTAACTCAGAGGGAAATTCAAGTGTCAGAAAAGGAAAGACTGAAGGAAAGAAAAAGGCCACAGATGAAACAGGAGCAAAATAATCAAAGACGTTTAAAACACTTTTTAAAATTTAAAAGTTCATACAACAGAAGACAAAAAAGTTACTTTTTTTCCATTTTATGCATTTGGTACAGGGTCTCACTTTGCAGTGCTAATTCATAGTGATCCTCCTGGCTCAGCGTCTCCTACTCTGCGATTACAGCTCTATGCCACCACACCCACACTCTATCTCCAGCTAAGCATGCCCTAGGGGTGGGACCAGCATGGCATGGGGCGCCAGGGATCAAAAAAAATTCTATTTATGTTACGGATAAATAAATCACTTCATCTGTAAAAATTATTTTACAAATTGGTTTTGCACTATATGCATTTAAAAGTACAAACTATAAACTTTCTCTAATATAAAGATTTGTGCAGAAATACTGAGTATCATTAATTAGAGATCCACAGCTGGTTAGCTCTGTGGGGAGAATAATGTCAGTATGTACATATGCAGAGGTAATTTTTATTTAGACTGTTCAGGTTGGCCCTGATCTGAAGCCACAGAGGTATATTCACCTTGTCCTGTTGCTACAGAAATGGGAAAAGCATAGCTTTGTTACATTGGGATGTTGGACAAATTAGAAGTAATGGAATCTGGATAAACATTCCATTATAAGAAAAGCAATTGAAAGCATATATACTATTTATGATAGGACACAGCTTCATTTAGGGGAAGCAGATTATTCCACTATTAAGACTAGTCAGTAAAGTATGTACTAACAATTACACAAATATTTGAATCTTGGATTATGTGTTAATACAAATTTCTAGATAATTCAGGGGAGGGGTTGGATAATCTGGATTATCTATAGGTCGATTTACCCATGATTATGCATGTTTATAGCTTTGCTTTCTCATATTTATCATTTTTTCACCTTATTATCTTCAAAAAGTAGGCTGGGCAGACTTGGGATATGGAATTCAGAAACTTTATATTCTGTTTCTTACTAAACTCAAAGGCACATGGCTATTTAACATTGCTATGAATTTTTAGCAGTCATGCTCTCCTAAGTTTAGGATGAAGTACCAATAAAGCCTAGCCATCCATTCCATATGTTAGGAACTTACCTAATATCTTGGCCTGGCCGAGCCTGCACCAGAATTCGCACTTCAAGTTCTTCAGTGCCCTACAATCAGAGTAGGGTATGTAATTTCAAACAGAAAAATTTAACAATTTCTGATCAGTAGAACTTAGTTTCTCTGATATTATTATTGATAGGCCCAGAATGTGTGCAAATACAGAGACAGAAAACCATTTTTGATAGCTTGTAAAAAGCTATGATTTTCTAATACAAGTTCCTGAAAAATTAGCTTTGGTGCCAATAAATAAATAAATAAATAAATAAATATTTTCTCTAATTTTCATCTGTTTAAATCTATCAATTCAAATATTAGATTTTAAGAGTAGTCTGTAAAGGATGTGCTATCACTTAATTGTATAAATTTAAATTAAATTTGTAAGTAGTATTATCTATCTATCTATATGCTCTAATAAATAAATGAAGGTACATGGATGTAGGTGTTCTGTTCCCATAAATGATAGGATCATTATCACATCAAGGTCACCAAATACCTGTAGAAATTTCAGTGAATGCATGCTCGGTAGAAATCTGATTTCTGTAAACTAATGGTGATCATCAAATTCACATTTATAGGTTATGAATGATATTGTGTGTGACATTTGAACTGTGTCTTGTCATCTGGCAGCTAAGGATACATGTGTTTTGGATTTCAGTAGGCTTTTCTTGATGCCAATAAATTCCTGTTTGGACAGTTTTAATAAAAGGCAATGTGATTTGTGTGCCAAGAGTTGAATTTTATAAGCTCTACTTGCGGGAAAGTGATTAAAAAGAAACTCTCTAGATTGAGAAAAATGACTCTCAGTATTGCTAATATCTTATACTCTACTTAACCTTGGAGATATATATTTGTTTTTTACAACAGCTTAAAAATATATCTTAAACTTCTTTACAAAACAAGCAAGATTACCAGTCATTTAAACCTCAGTTGAATTTCTTCGTACTTTATTATTGGTAAACACTTTGGTTTTAACAAGTGCCTTTAGTTTCAGTGAGAAAAAAAAGAAATGTGTAGATCCCCATGCCCAAGTCCATGTTATGGCTTGTGTCTGTCTAGATGTTCCCTAAAACCTCATGTAGTCATTGTTAGGGTTTTCAGAGGTGGCTGGATCTAAAGTCTGTGATGATGGAAGTGATTCATGGAGCAATGCTAGGATTAAGGGTGCTAGGATTAAGGGTATGAGTGCAGGGCAGATAGGCTGGAGAAGATACAAGGGAAAAGATATAAGGCCTGCCTCTTGCTGCTTCTTGGCTACTTTGTTGCTTTGCTACCTTCTGTCCACCATGAACTGTTTCTCTTCTGCCATGCCCCTGCCTTGGAGCCAGCCAACTGTGAAATGAATCCTCTACAAGTGTAAACTAAATACGGCTTTCCTCCTTTAACTTTGAGTGTCAGGTATTTTCTCTCAGCAACAAGAAAAACTAAGACAGTCCTTTAGACAATAGAAAGGAAAATGACACAAATTCAACATTTCCAGTCTATCATTTGGTAGCATAGCTTTTCTCTGAATTACAAAAAACTAGAAGCAAAAGTTGTTTGCTGTGTTAGATTCTTCTTTATTAAGTTTTGCGATAATTTTTTTTTTTGGGTACTAGAATTGTATTTTTTGGTGTTGGAGTTGAACTTATGAGGTTGTGCTTGCCAGGCAGGCACTGTGCCGCTGAACTACATCATTAAGTTTTGTTTTCTTGAACATACTCACTTTTTATCAGAAACTAGTCTCAACAACAAGTTTCTGAGCTAGAAGGTAGGTCAACTGTTAATATCATTTTTTTTTCAGTGTGAGGTGTTTCTTTTCTTTCTTTGAATGTAAAATTTCTTGTGTTAAACATGGCTGAAATGCTATTATGCAACAGCACAAAAAGATCCTTTCTATAACATGATTTTTAAGCCTGAGGCAATTTCTTACTCCTGACCCATACATTACAATGTAAGATCCCAGTGTAAAAACAAATAACAAACAGATAAGGTTAATCTTATCAACTTGGCAGAAAATGGGCATGATTTCTAAAACTGCCTTAGGAACAACAGCAGGGTGAGACCTGGTGGTGACATACATCATCTGATTCCCTGATAAGTTCAGTATCTTCCACTTGCACTACTGCATCAGCACCGCAGGGGATTGGAGCACCTGTTGTAACCCGCATGACTTGTCCCGGCATTACTGTCTGAGTTGGCTGAAAGTACAAATATGAAAGAGATAATTGATTAGTTAGCCCCTCCAAAGGAAAACCTGCCATGAAGGTTTTTAGAAATTTTTTAGAAACAGACATGAAACATCATAGTCTTTTTCATTTTGAGCCAATATAATAGAAGCTAGCCACAAATAGGTACATAAACACTCAAGAGGCTTTAACATGATTTAAACTGACATATGTATCTTAAGATAATGACTATTAAATTTTTTTCTTGGAGCTTTGTTTTCCTTTTGATGATGTGGCAGTTACATTTGGTACTATCGCTTACTTACATAATATGAACTAATGTAAAATGATATGAGAGTATAAGAAAAATGCAAGACTACATGATATCATGAATAACAGCTATGAAAAACCAGCACCTTTGTAAATTTAGAAGTTCTGGTATTTGACAAATGCAGTATTTAACTAATTTTTTGGTTAAATAAAAGCAGGTAAAGGATAATTTTAATTATTGCTCCTGATATCTTTCTAAAACCTATTAGCCCATATATCAACTACTAATAAAGCTGAAGAAACATAATTAAATCATTCATAAATGATCCAGGGTTTTTATGATCTGAGTTAAACATTATTTTTGAAATTAAAATATGTTTTTTTCATGATCTGAGTATTCATATTGATGGTACAATGAGAGGAACTGTCCAGCTGTCTTCTCTCAGCATGAAGGAAAGCGTATTTCTGTAAGAGTCATCTGATAGTTGTGATCAGGTCTTAGGAAACTCTTGTCAGGAGTCATGATTAGGTCATAGTTGGAAAAAGGAATACTTCAAACTTTTCCTTAAATCTTGCGATGATACAAACTTTCCATTAAAAACAGTCAACTTTTTAAAGACATCTACTTTGTAAGGATTTAAAATATCATCATCATATGACAAATAAATATATAAAAAATTTTATACAGCATTGGTCACTCGAAAAATACAAATTAAACCAATACTGAGATTCCACTCACCACAAAAAAAGGCTATTATCAAGAACTCAACTAATAACAATTGCTGGACAAGCTGTGGGGAAGAAGAAAACTTTCTCCACTGTTGGTGGGAGTGTAGACTGGTATAACCTCTGTGGAAATCAGTATGGAGATTCCTCAAAAAACTAGAGTTAGAGCTCTCATTTGACTCAGCTAGTCCCTCCTGGCATTTTTCCAGAAGAACTGAAAACACCATAGCATAGCAATATACATACATCGATGTTTCTAGCAGTATAACCTGTCATAGCTAAATCTTGGAAACAACCCAAAGGCCCATCAACTGAGGAATGGCTAAAAGCGATGTGGTATTTTTATAAAATGGAGTATTACTCAGCTCTAAAGAAAGATCAACTTGAGGCTTTTATAGGTAAATAGATGCAACTAGAGGCTACACTCTTAAGTGAAATAAGTCAGACCCATATGTGTAAACATTGTATTTTCTCCCTAGGGTAAGAACCTGAAAGTATAAATAAAATATAAAAGGCATAATAGATATAGTAAAATGGAAAGAAACTGCTTAAAAGGAAAGAACAATCGGGATGAGGGAAAAGAGTAGAAAGAAGAAAAAAAAGAAAAGAAAGAAAGATGTAAATACACAGGATAGGATGATTGTACTACTAATTTCTATTTGTTTATTGAGGGAGCAGATAATGCTTAAATTTTTTATTTTGACCAATTTTATGCTTATATCTGGCAATCTGAGCATACTTTGAAGACAACTATGTACAATGTAATAAACATTGTTGAATCCCTATCATTTTGCTTAGTGAAATTCCGTATCATTTCTGATTTTTAATCTATTACGTTTCATTCTCTTTAAAATAAAAATACTTCCATTACAACACGAGTAGACTTATTATTACTGAGCGCTATGCTTAAAAATGGATAAATGGGGCCAGCAAGATAGCTGAGCAGACTAAGCACCTGCTTAGGCAAGCTCAGAGACCAGGGTTCGATCCCTGGCACCCATGCCAAGCCAGCCCCACTCCTGGGTGTTCTGAGCCAGCAATGAATCCAGGCATGGTGGCGCATGCCTGTAATCTCAGTGCTGGGGAGGTTGAAAACAGGAGACTCAAGTCTGAGCTACACAATGAGACCCTGTACCAAATACATTAAAAAAAAAATGGTTACAGGCTGGGAAGAAGATAGCCCAGTGGCTTAAGTGTCTGCCTCAAAAGCATAATGTCATGAGTTCAATCCTCAGTGCCAGAAAAAAAAAAGGTTAAATGATATACTTATTTATTTTCCACCAAAAAATCACATATACATATTTTAAGGAATGGTTAAGGAGAAATCAAAGTAAAACTGGACACTTAGTTGTAAGAAAAGTCTTTATCTGAGGATAACCCACTAATATTATAGACTGCTAGACAGTGTTAGATGTTTAGTTGAATTCAA